>JAFJYI010000506.1:0-117998 GCA_019022655.1 Acacia acuminata | reverse complement strand
GCTTTTTATGACGGACCGGGACACACCACAGATCAATGTTGGGAACTCCGTGACGCCATAGAAAAATTCATATGAGAAGGAAGATTACGCTAGTATGTGATAAAAACACAAGGGAAGACAAATGGAAAACGGAAGCCTGGCGGCCGAAGTAGGAGCCCGGCCTCAGGCCCAAAGAGAGACGAGAAGAAACGAAAGTCGAATAGCGAGGATGACGAGTTCCCAGAGGCCGAATTCAACTGCAACGCCATCAGTGGAGGATTCGGTGGGGGTGGAGATATAGTAAGCTAGCGGAAGAAGTACCTCAAAGAAGTCCACTCGGTAAGAGACCTCCCAAGATTCAAGGACTACTGCCAATTGCTTGAAAATTGACATGGGCATGAGATTTATGCTAGCACCTAGGTCGCACAGATCTTTACCAGAGTAGTGGGGTCCGATTGCACATGGAATTGTGAAACTGCCAGGATCCTTCAATTTCAGAGGTAGCCGATTGGTTAGCATGGCACTGCAGCCTGGGTCAATGCTACTGTCTCGAACTCTTCTAGTCGCCTCTTTTTAGACAGAATTTCCTTCATAAACTTCACGTAGCTGGGCATTTGTTCCAAAGCTTCCATGAGTGGAATATTAATGTGCAATTTCCGTAGCATATCTAGGAACTGCTTGAATTGTTTCTCCTGTCCTTGCTTCTTTAGCCTTTGTGGGAAAGGCGGTGGTGGCTTTGGCATTGCTGGATGTCCGAGGTTAGAATTATGCTTTGAAGATGAAGTGGTAGCATTCTTTGTTGGGTATTGCATGGGATCATCCAATGCTGCACGTGGAGGCAATGTTGCGGTACTTAGATTGTATTCCGATTGTGATAGTCTTGGTTGCCTCTGTTCGTCTTCAAGAGTTTGTTCAGTACCTTCTTGCCCTTCCTTAAGTTTCTCTGGCCTTGGATCAGCGACAAACATAGGTTGCTTGGTCGCTTTCATGGGTTCTAGGCTTTTACTACTTCTGAGCTCTATCATTTTGACTTCCTCTCTTCCCTAGATCCTAGGGACTTCAGTGTCACTGGGCAGGGATCCTGAGGGCCTGTTGTTAAGAGCGGTTGCTAGTTATCCCTAGATTCTGGATGATTGCATCGTTCTTTACCATATACTCTTTCAGAAGGGAAAACATAGAGTGCTATCGGTCTGATTCACCACCCCGCCTTGTTTGGGCGGGTAAACCACAGTGGGTTTGATGTTCGGTTTGAGTATTGTGGGCCTGATGATTGTCCTGCTGCTTGTGACCCTTGGGAACTCCATGAGAAGTTAGGATGCTGCCTCCATCTGGGGTTGTACGAATTTGAGTATGGATTAGTGTTACTACCCCTGTTGAAGTTGTTGACGAAGTTTATCGATTCAGGGTTAACGGAGCACTGAGAGTAAGAGTGCTCTCCGCCACAGTATACACAAACTACCTGAGATGGTTGCAACGTCGCGTTGCTTGATGGAAGGGTCAGTCCTTTCACCATGTTGGTCAGAGATGAAACTTGAGCAGTGAGAGCAGTCATGGCATCTAGTTCATGTATCCACAATGCTTTGGAAGGATGTAGCTCGTCTGCGGCCAGCGACGATTGTTCATGGCCATGCATTCCAGTAAATTGTGGGCCTCTTCATAAGACTTCATCAGGACGGATCCTCCAGATGAGGTGTCTACAATTGATCTTGTTTGCCCATTAAGACCTCTGTAGAATGTTTCTATCTGGACTCATTCACACAGTCCGTGCTGGGGACATCTTCTAAGGAGGTCCTTGAATTTATCCCAGGTTTCGTAAGTAGATTCACTAGGTTTCTGCTGGAAGTTGGTGATGTCTCCTCTGAGTTGAGCATTCTTAGTAGGTGGAAAAAATTTGAGCAAGAACTTACTTCCCAGATCATTCCATGTGGTGATGGAATTAGCAGGTAGGTTGTTGAGCCACGTCCGAGCTTTGTCCCTTAGTGAGTAGGGGAATAACTTAATCCCGACGGCGTCGGGAGATATACGAGGATCACGAAAGAATCACACACTCTCCATGAAGGTTTTGAGATCAAAGGTGGGGATCTTTGGAAGGAAGTCCTCCAAATTGCCCTACTGCATTCAAGATCCGAATCATGACACCTTTAATTTCAAAGTGTCCAAAAGATTGAAGGTTGGTGGTGTGATGGCCGAAGTTCAAAGTTTAGATCTGGAATCCTGAATTCCATGATGGCCTTGTTCACGTCTGGGTTTGAAGGTGAAGGGAACTGGTTATCCCTATTTATTAATGGGCGCTCTCGTTGCTCCCGCTCGTGGTTGACAGGTATTTCCGCCATGTTTGCTTGGTCAAAAGATTGACTTCGCCGCTTTTGCCTTCTTCGCCTTTGCTTGTAGGTGTGTTCTATCTCAGGATCGTAAGGCTCTAAGTTGGCTGGAGGCGAGTTGCGCATACACTACAGAAGGTACTTGAAAATCAAGAGCAGAGAAAGTGAGCTCTTTTTACTAAGTCATAACTATTAAGCAAAGGGCCGTCGCCACAAAGGGTATCAGCAGTCCCCTACAACGGCGCCAAAAACTTGTTGGTCGATTTCCTTGATGGCAAGTGAACCAGTCGAACAAGTAATAAAGTGTAAGTAGAGTATCGTCCCCCATGTAGACCGAGATACCGAGAGGTGACGCGCAATTGCTATGACAAATTGAAAAGCGTAAAGTAAATATAATCAGCCGAGGGGTTTTGCAATTATGCTACTAGCAAACGTAAACAAAATAACTTTAAAATGAGAGAAGATATCAGTTAGAGGCTAGGCTGGAGTCAGAATCATCCTTAAGTGCATCAATCCCCCAGTTACTCTACCCAATGCTATAGCATCTAACTATACAGCTTTCGCAATTGCTACAGCATAGCTACCATGTATAAAGCTATTTGGTTAACCCACCTCTATAGTCTACCGAAGCTTCCGCGTTCAATACTTATGATGCTAACTATACTCCTTCCATATTCCTATGGCAACTTTCTAGTCAGAAGATCCGCGCTACGCTCAGGGTGTTATGGTTATGAGAGGTGGACCCATTCCTGAAGCCTACAATAATAGGTCAAGCCATGCACGGGTTGCCTAGCAAACACTGTTTTTCAGATGTCTAACCCCAACTCCTTGCCAGTAAGCTGAGGCCACAAATCTAGCCCTTAACTTCCGTTAACCGACTAGTAATTAGAACACCTATACACAAAGCAAATTTATTGAATTAAGAACTTGCAACAGGGTTCATTCAACACTGAAAGACTCATCCTCGTCCAGCCATATAAAGTTTAGTTCATGACTGATGAGGGACACACAAAATAGATACTAACAGAATGACCTATGATCGAGAAAACAAAGATAAAAAGAAAGGAAAACAGAAAGCTTGAATGAAATTTCTGACGTCGTGGTCGAGGTCCTGTCACGTCACCACTCCACGTCTTCTTCGTTCCATCGTACTGCAGGGAAGGATGCTGGGTTGTCTAGAAATCTCGTGCTCCTATGAAATCTCTCACTCTTCTCTTGAGTCCGTCGAAAGTTAGAATGCGGTTCTAGGCTCTCCGACTCGTTAGGGTTAGCGCTTTGTTTCCTTTTATAATCGACATTTCTTGCGGCGTAAGTTACAGCGAGCTGGGCCTTTCCTAATCCGTCAGGATCTATCATATCTCTTGATCTGAGTAGATTGCTCCTTTTGATTCTGCGGGATTCTCCAAATTTGTTAGTTTCGATCCTCCGCATCTTCTATTCTGTTACATCAGCAACCTATCTGTCAATATCGCCCTTTAATTATTCCTAAAATCATCTGGGTAAACAGTCAGAAAATATGCCACATAGCATTGCGTCCTCTACTTTGCTATAGCATTCGGGATGCCTTGTATTGCACTTCGAATTGCTGTCAGAATGTTATAGCATCGTATCAGCCCTGCTATACGATTTCCCTTAAAAATAAAGTAAATTGTTCCATTCTTAGTACATGCAAATGATTCCTTCTCTTTAGTCCCTATATCATGAATGTATGCCTTTTTGCTTAGATTATCTGCAGTTAAGCTTGTATTTAATATTCAATTCAGTCAATAAGTATAGGGAAAACATGGTACGATTTGTGATCATCAACTTCCTGGCCAAAGCCTTGGTAGCGGCCACCTCCTCTTCCAAAATCTTCGCCTTTGTCGCGGTCTCCTCCTGGGCGAGCTTCATGCGACGGATTTCATCCTCGGCCCCCACGTATTTTCCCTTAAAGTGAAGTAGTGCCTGGTGCAAACCAATGGATTTGCAGAGAAACTTCTAGGCGTCGTTAAACACCATCTCATCTATGGAGGGTAGAGGTAGGCTATTCATAAACCGAGCTGGAGGGAAGAAGGCAAGGCTAAGCTCTTCCGTCACCCCTTTTTCCCATGCAAGGCCTTGGGCAATCTGGTGAACAGGGGGAGAAGTAGCCGAAGTCCGGAGTGGAGGAAGAGGAGCTGCTTGGGAACCAGAAGCAGTAACTTCTTTACCTTTAGAGCCAAGCACGACCGACCCTAGAGATGGCCCGGCAGGGGCAGAGGAGCCAAATACAGCCGGCCCAGGTCACCCTCGATGTGTTGGAAGCCGCCGTGGCTTTCCCAACCTCGGCATCTGAGCCAGCACATTTTTTACTCCCCCTGCTAGGTGCTGCCACGGTCGGGTTCACACTGGACCATACAATCCGAAGGCACCGGCTTGGACCCAGCCCCGGTAATAAAAAAGGCCATGCTTTGGACCCCGTACTTCTTCACGTACGAGGTCAACTGAACTATAGAGGGGACCATCTCCGGTAGAAGATCATCAGTCGCGACGTGGTACGATGAAGAGATTAAGTTATAATGATTTTCGTTCCAGCACAGGGGAAACCTCCACTCCTCATCCTTGGCCTCGGCCCCTTTCAAAAACCAAGGCTGCTCTCCAGACTTAGCGACGACTTTAGAGAAAGCCGTCTTGAAATGCTTAAATGAGTCCGTGAACGTGGATATCAGTTTCCTATCCGGGTCGGCACGGAAGGAAACCAACCCCTTCAATTTGTCGTCCTCTTTGGATGACTGGGAAGTAAAGGGACAAAAATAGTAAAAGAATAAGGCCGTGATGCAAGGAATGGGATTGGGGAAGGAAGCACATAGGCGCTCAAAGGCCATTAAGTAAGCCCATCCATTAGGATGAAGTTTCTGAAGGTGGAAGACGCAGGTGGATCAAGGCCGAGATTTGGAACTAGGTGAAAGGGAAACGGGCTTCGGCCGGAGTCGAGACAATCTCGGTAAAAAAAAAAGAAGAAGTTGGTGCGCCCTCTACACGAGTAGAGCATATAGGCTCATCCTCATCCGGAGGACGGACAAAGCACCCGTCTATGTTGGGTAGGCGAAGACGAGCAATGTCGGCCTCGGACATCAGCGACCGAATCTTCAAAACCTCGTGGCCTACCCACTTATACTGCCTACAGAGTGCCTTAGGAGGACTAGAAGAGTTCGACTCCCCGGCTTCGGACTGTATGTTGTGGGGAGAGGATTTCAAGGCCATTTACCTATAAACAAAACAGAAAAAATACTAAAGTCAACAAGTGAGGAAATACCTGACGCATGCATGTTATCATGAGGAAAAAGTAGAGGAAGCGGACTTGGCTGACGCAGTCTTCCAAGGCCCGGGTTTGGGATAGAAGGCGGACAATGACGACAAGAACCTAGGATGGCGCTAGCCACGGAATCTCCACCACTCGCGATATGAAAGGCACTCGAGGCAATGCAATCCCAACAAGGGCCTAGGTACCCTTCTGGAAGGGTCCCCGAATGGGCATGAGAGGGAACTTCATAGGCGTTAAGAGGCAAAACCGACAGGACCTCGACTTCGGCCACAACTTTGCTTCACGGCCCCAAGTGGACGGGGACGGTGCCAACCCCAGTAGACTCCCTACCACTCCGTCAACCGGGCCCGCCGCTCCATTGACCAGATCCACTTCGAAGTGCGGCAGCCGACCTTTGATCCTCCGTAAGGGGCTAACTGAGGGCCCAATAGCTTGCACGAGGAAAACGTTTGCGCAAAATCTCTTCTTCCTCAAGAGTCAATGACTGTTTCAAAGGGGGTAAGTGGCTATTCCTATCCATTATCACCAAGACTGAAGACCTAAAGAGACATCAAAGGGTTGATGAGGAAGGGAGAGCAATGGGGAAGGCTCGACAAAGGTATTGACGTGTATAAGGATATGTGATGAGCACAAATGACACCATGTTTTCCCTATACTTATTGGCTAAATTGAATGATAAATCAAATCTTAACTGCAGATAATCTAAGCAAAAAGGCATACATTCATGACATAGGGACTAAAGAGTAAAAATCATTTGCATGTGCTGATAATAGAACAATTTACTTTGTTTTTAAGGAAAATCGTGTAGCATAGCAGATACGATGCTATAGCATCCTGACAGCGATTCGAAGTGCAATACAAGGAATCCTGAATGCTATAGCAAAGTAGAGGACGCAATGCTATACGACATGTTTTTTGACCTTTTTACCCAGATGATTTTAGGAAATAAAATAAAGGGCGATATTGACAGATATGTTGCTGATGTAACGGAATAGAAGATGTGGAGGATCAGAACTGAAAGATTTGAAGAATCTCGTAGAATCAGTGAAGCAATCTACTCGGACCAAAAGATATGATAGATCCCGATGGATTAGGAAAGGCCTAGCTCACTGTAACTTACGCCGCAAGAAAAAGACTGATTATAAAAGGAAGCAGCAGAGCCAACCCTAACAGAGTCAAAGAGCCCTAGAACCAGATTCTAACTTTCGGCAGACTCAAGAGAAAAGTGAGAGATTTCACAAGACCAGGAGATTTCCAGATAACCCAGCATCCTTCCCTGCAGTACAACGGAACGAAGAAGACGTGGAATGGTGATGTGACAGGACCTCGACCACGCCGTCGGACATTCCACCAGAACTTTCTGTTTTCCTTTCTTTTTATATTTATGTTCTCGATCATGGGTCATTCTGTTAGTGTCTGTTTTGTGTGTCCCTCGTCAGTCATGAACTGAACTTTATATGGCTGGACGAGGATGAGTCTTTAAGTGAACCCAGTTGCAGTTTCTTAATTCAATAAATTTGGTTTGCATATCGGTGTTTTATTCACTAGTCGGTTAACGGAAGTTAAGGGCTAGATTTGTGGCCTCAGCTTACTGGCAAGGAGTTGGGGTTAGACCTCTGAAAAATAGTGTTTGCTAGGCGGCCCGTGCACGGCTAGACCTATTATTGTAGGCTTCAGGAATGGATCTACCTCTCATAACCATAACACCCTGAGCGTAGCACGGATCTTTTGACTAGAAAGTTGCCATAGGAATATGGAAGGAGTATAGTTAGCATCATAAGTATCGAACGCTAAGCTTCGGTAGACTATAGAGGTGGGTTAACCAAATAGATTTGTAAATGGTAGCTATCTTTGTAGCAATCGGAAGTCAGACAAGATCATGATATATAGCATTGGGTAGAGCAACCGGGGGAGTGATGCACTTAAGGATGATTCTGCGTCCAGCCTAACTTCTCACTGATATATTCTCTCGTTACAGTTATTTTGTTTTCGTTTGCTAGTAGCATAAGCACACAACCCTCACAACCATTATATTTACTTCATGCTTTCACAACTGTCATAGCAATTGCGTGTCATTCCTCGGTATCTCGGTCTCTGTGGGACAATACTCTACTTTCACTTTATTACTTGTTCGACTGGTTCACTTGCCATCAAGGAAATCAACCAACAATATGCTAGAAGGGAAGCCAGAACCCAAGAATTAACCCAGAGATTACCAAGTTATCTACCCAGAAAGGGAGTCACGGAAACGAGAATCGAAAAACAAAACAATAAAACTTTAAAGTGATACCAAGCGAATAACAAGAGAAGCGGTCTATAACTGGTTTGATGAAGGTTTAAGAAATACGGAGTTGTAAATCTGCAAGACAAGCAGGAACGGTGGTTGTAGAAGAAGGCAAAGATGAACTGGGGAACTAGAGAGAAAACGTGGAACTTCGCTTGAGAGAAATGTAGGGAAATATGAAAAAAAAATGGCAAAATGAACATTCATAAGGCTATGGGAGAGCGAAACGTCAGGATAAAGGAGTCTTTTCACCTTGAACATAGACGTGACGTATAGGAGGCGTTAAATGCGCAAGAGAACCGGTATGTGGCTAGACGTGTCGGTTACAGCCTTTCTCCAATCCTAGTAAGCTAGGTGTAAAGTGGTAATGATGGCGAATACAGAAGGGTTGTCCACCCCAGAAGCGCACAAAACCATTGGTGACCAGCCGACCTGGCCGAAATCCCGCACAGCCGACAAGACTTACAAAGTCTAGGTCACACCCAACACCTCTGACCTGCACGTTCCATGACGTCGCCCCGGACGAACACGCGTTATGACGGACCCGAGGCGCATCACCGTGGAACGACATGGACTGTAAAGCAAGTTAGGATCTTTGAGACAAGACCTTGGATCTTCAAAGTAAACAGCTCTAGTGGCCACGTCATACACAAGCCAGCTGGTAGTACAAAGGACCTCGGCAGAACCCGGGGGCAAAGTACACCTCGGCAGCTCAGAAGCCTAAACTACCGAGCTGGGGGCAACTGTTACGGATCTACATTAAGGCCCAATACCAGGGAGCCCAACCGAAGATATATTAGATGTTAGCATATATCTAAGGAGATCCTACATTATAGGAAGATCCTCCCCAGCAACATCATAGGAGTATATTGACCGACATCCACAAGGGATATCTACCTAAATACTTGCACCGAAGATCACGCAGGGCCAAGATCTTCTGCCACAGTAACTCTATAAATACAGAAAGCTAAACCTAAGGTGCACACGTTCTAAGTCAGACTATTTACATTCAGTCACACTGTGCATACATACCACCCTTCTATATCGTGCACAGTGATCCCCCGCTCCCTTGATTATCTCCACTATAGATATTCAGGCTGAGCCCAACGATCCAATATCAAAGTACCAGCCTAAAGCTGGACATCTGTGTTCTACACCAGAACAGCCACTAAACTCAACTTTTTTTTTTTACTTTAATTTATGTGGTGCATAATTTTATATTATCAACCCAAAAGGCATACGTCCCTAACCCATTAAAATAGATTAGAAGAATTGCCATGGCATACAATTTTTATGTGAAAAGAATGCAAAAAGGCTTTTAAGACCGGGACAAAAGAGGCATCGTAAGACGGTCTTGTTGTTCCAGCCGGTATTAAAAATCTAACATTTAAGACCGGACTCGGACTGGTCTTAAATAAAATCTTTTAGACCGGACATTTGAAATAATGGGTCTTAAAATTCGTACAAAATAAACCTGAAATATTTTTGGTTCGATCCTAAAACTCAACTTTTAAGACCGCTAAAAAACTAGACCGCTCTTAAAAGATTGGAATTTTAAGACCGGACAAAACTAAATACGGTCTAAAAATAGCGGCTTCTAAGACCGACGACTAATTATACGCGGTCTTAAAAGACTGACTTTTAGGACTGGATGATAAATAAATCCGGTCTTAAAAATTGAACTTTTAAGACCGGACGTATATATATACCGGTCTTAAAAGACCAACTTTTAAGACCGGGCTTAATAACCTTTAAGACCGGACATATAAATACATCCGGTCTTCAGAGTCGAACATTTAAGACCGGCGCATTTATTTCCGATCTAAATTTTCCCCGTTCGTTCTTCCCGATTGTATTACACAAAAATCCACCACCCAATCCAAGACATAAAAGTCGATACTTTAAGCTACAAGCTATGAACAATTATGAATAAATTGAATTTGGACAAAGAATACAAATATTATTCACCACGAGTTATGTGGCCTTTAATTAATGATTATACTATGACTACAACACCTAAATTAATTAATACAATAAGATAACTTACTTACAAATACAATAAGTTACAAATACAACATACATGCCCAAAATAATATTCACCATGCCTTCATCTGATTCCCACCCAACAACGTAATAACATCCTCTTTTATAACATGCCCCTTTGGATCGGAACCTGCCACAAAAATAAAATAAGAACAAACTTCATAGTCAGTGACATTGTTTATGAACATAGAAGGAATATAATATAGGTAAAACCTTAAAGTTTTCAAAGAATTCTGCATATGAATATTACCTTATGAATTGACTCTTTTATAAAGTGATATCCTCCCATATCCCTTCTTGATGATCATTTCTTATGCGGGTTCATTATCCGCTTCATCTTCTTTGTTTATATCCTAGACCCCTTGAAAAATTAGTACTCTCAAAAGACCATAATTTGAATGACTTTCCTCATCAATATCAATGACCCTTTTTCCTTGGAAAGCTACAGACCACATTTTATTTTCTTAATCTGTGATATAGAACACTTGTTTCCCTTGGTCTGCCATAATAAAAGGTTTATCTCTAAAACTTCTACCATTGACATCGACTAATGTAAATCCCGGCCGATCGATCCAACACCATTTTGACATTAACCCATTTGCATTTGAAAATGAGAAATCTAAATTTCACATAGTCCACCTCCCAAATCTCTTCAATAACCCCATAATATGGCATGACTGCCAATAAAGACCTCTTGTCTTTCGAACTGGAGAAGTGCATAGATTCAGCCTCTAACATAACACCAATGTTCTGGACTGTGCTCGTATCATCTAAGGACTTCGTGTAAAATGTAAAACCATTGATCACATACGAATTCCAACTTATGACATCAATCTCAGGACCACGTGCTAACCATTTGATTGTATCATAAACACATTCCCCTCCCTCGACCTTTTGTTTGAACCGGTGTGCAAAAGTTCTCGTTGCTCCCTAATCAACCTTTGTTCTCCCGATGATTTTCTTTCCTTACAACCTTTATGTGCAGCTATGCTAGCTTGAACTTCATCAACATTATTCAAGATGTATAAGTAGACTTGTGACAATTTATCAGGATCCACACTCTTTATTGAAGCCCCTCGTCTACCCCCTTCAGAATGCCGACGTTTTGGAAGCCTAATATGTCTTACTTTGGCCAAATAATTTTGACAAAATTCCATGGCTTCTTCGTAAACATATTTCGAACAATTGATGCTTTATGTGTTCTTCACGTACCCTTTTAGGAATTTCATAGATCTTTCAATTGGGTACATCCACCGTAAATGGATAAAACATCTCCTCACTAGATGAACAATAAGATGAACCATGATGTCAAAAAGGTAGGAACAAAAAGCTTCTCAACGTGGCACAAGATAAGATATCCTTCATTCTCCATTCATCCAACTTTTTAATCTCGAAAACTTTACTACAAACCGCATTGAAGAAGAAACAAAGTCTAAGCTTTCCATTAGAAATCCTCTCATCTGCATGCCACCTCAAATTTTTTGCATCATTTTCATTAGCAAACAACCGCTTGAACCTTGGTATGATTGGAAGATACCACAAAGACTTTTGGGCCCCTTATCGACTTGTATACTTTGGGTTTCACATATCGGACTTTTCTATACAACACTCAATCATTGACCATGGATCTTTTTGTACTCCATCCCCACAAAGTATTTTCTTAGCATCATAGTATCGATGCGGCAACACATTATCATCCGGAAGCATGTCTTTAAAAGCCTCAAGCATTTCAGAAAAACTCTTGTCACTCCATCCATGACGTGCCTTCAAGCTTACCAATTTCAATACAACGTTCAACAATTGGTATTTTGTACACCCACGGTATAGCGGGGTCACATATTACCATATGCATGTGATTGATGAAAAGCATCTTCTCCTACATCAAGGATAATGTCCTCTATGCGATCATCCATATTTGTGTCATTATCATCAAAGGCCACTTCCCCATATTGAGACCCACTTGGTATTTTTTCACCATGCCATACCCATATGTATAAGTCTTACAAAATCCATCACAAATTAAATATGTGTGTATAACTTGAGGAGTTAGTCGCCTCTCATTCAAACATTTTACACAAGGGCAATAAAACTTCCGACTATCATCATGGGCATTTTGTTTAGCAAATTCTATAAAGTCCTTCACCCCATTCTCGATATTCAACACTCGTCCCGTAAAGCATTTATCCAACCGTAATCCATAATAGAATTCCTATAGATGGAAAGATTTAACATACATAATCCGAAAAAATTGACACACTTGCATATAAAATAAGGCAACACCAAATGCATATTTATGTTCAATATCGATTATGTCTTTTTATTTTTTTATTTTTATTTTTTTACGTAGAAACTTGCCCATTAAATGCATACCAAAGAATCACTTTTGGTCATAAATGTATCACAAAGTGAATCCAAGAAGCAAAATAAATGCATGATGAGGAAATTAAATGCATCCCATGAAGGTCTTGTGGACTCACATGTAGGATATAAAATCAAATGTGTTTCCCGAGTCTTTCTTCTCCCGCCACGAACGTTGATGTTACGGTGACAAGAGTACCCTAAAAACATTTGTTGGTCAGTTGGGTAGGTCTAAAGTGCAAATATAATATTCAAAATACAATATTCATTAACAACACAAACCCACAAGAACATTTCATTGATTTCATTCAACCCATAAAAAACCCAAAATGATAAGCGGGAAAATCATGAAGTTATATAACCGAAACACCTCTTACAGCTTGGTCTATAGACGTTTAGCTCGGTACCGAAAAGTGATTGTCGAGAGAGCAACGTGAAGCAACAAACCAACACACAAACACTGGATACTAACCCGAGTAATCACTTTCGTCGCGACAAGATAAGTTCGAGAGGGAAAATTTAATATTTCGCGTGATAATTGATGTTTAAGTATTTTGGATTTTACTAAGACCGGTAAATTACAAAGTAGTCAGTTCTAAAAATATAATGAAATTTTTAAGACCAGAGTTTTAGAAGACTCCGGACCCAAATTTTTATCATTCATTTAATTACTCCGCGCGTTTTAGTTTATTAAGACCTAAGTTAATTATAAAGAATATATCCTAACTTTTTAATATAACTTTTTAAATACTCCTGGAGATTTAGAATAAGACTTAATCTAATGATCCTAAATATATAACTTTTTAAGACCGGAGGAGTTTTAGAATACTCCGGTCCTAAATTTTGGACAAAAATTAAAGGAAAAATGGAGTTTATATGAGAATATGAACCAAAAAAAAGAAGACGAAAGCTTAGTTCTTAATACTACATATATTACTTGAATATGCAGGTACACAAGAAAAAATACAAAAGAAAAACAAGCGAGAAAATTATCAAAAACAAGAATCGACTAAACATCCTAAAGCTTATTATCCTCCAAAGCCTTAGCGATATCGGCGTGAGTAGCATTAACTTCTCGCTGGAGATCAGCAAGTTCCTGTCTTATTTGTATCAGGGGATAATTAGAGGAAAGAGGAGTGGGGTCAGCGGTAGGCGCATTGGGGCCAACTTGTTGGAGAGGGGCAGCAGGAACCTCTTCATGGTCTGAAGGCTGGATGGGGCTGGCAATCTCTTCATCATCAAGAATACGGAGGAACTCGGTAGACGGATGGAGAAGGATGGAGGGGGTGCGACAATCTCTTCATCATCGGAAATAACAATAGGTCCAACGACCCGAGACTCTTCTCGTTTCAATAGAACGCACTCGATGGAGGAGGCGCACCATATAATGATTGATGGAAGGCACGAGCATCACGAGTAAGAGCACCCCTACGAGCAGTTCTCTTGTATCTAACCATGGTTTGAGCAGTTGGGGCAAAGAGTTATGAGGAGTTTATTAATAAAGGCAAAGGGTAGTTCTCAGTTAGGGCAAAGAGGTACGTAGTTTGGAGTTACGAGGTAGTGAGGAGTTAATAAGGAGTTAAGGACAGAGAGGTATGAGGAGTTAATAGAGAGCAGATAAATAAATGATTAACTTTACAAGCGGGTTTTATAAATATGCGATCTAAAATTCTATTATTTAATTTTTTTCAATTCAATTTATTTTAAGACCGACCTTTTATAATATGGCCAGGTCCTAAAAGTATATTATTTTTTTAATCAATTCATTTTAAGATCGACCTTTCATCATTTATCCGGTCCTAAAAGTATAGGATATATTTTTTATTCAATTCAATTACTTTTAAGATCGACCTTATATTGTATCCGGTCCTAAAAGTGATTCTATTCAACTTCCGATAGCAGAGTCATATCCTTTTACACTCTGTATCAAATGAATGATTCAGAGTCTCTTCGGCTTCCGAGATAAACTTTCCAACTAGGTGTTTCCTCGTATTTGAACTATGCCCCCTCATTAAAGTTTCCTACTTTCACATTGTTCTTCTCTATTTAAACCCGATATTACTCTACTTCCTTCACATAACATTCTTCTCCATCACTTCTTTTTCCTCTACAATAATGGATGCTCCACCACCACCACAAGGTCCTCAACCACCCCCAGATCCTCCTTTTCCGATTAATCCTCTTCCACTTCCATACCCTCCGCCGATGCCTTCGAACCCGACCCGCTACCGGATCTTTGCAAGACATTCGGCCCGCGATCATATAGATCGACGCTTGGGCCGCTTGTTTCGGTCTATCACGCCGTCAACAACAAGCTGACTACGGTACTCGATGCCCAGGACACTGAGTACCATCCTTAAGACGACGACGTCTCCGACCTCTCCGATGACTCCCTCTCCTCCGACAACGATGGGGAGGAGTAAATATTTTTATGTTTTGTTTTTTGTTTTTTTTGTTTTCTGTTTGCCCCGGGGGCAGATAAAAAATATAATAAATCTTTTTCTTTCCTATTTCGATCGCCTTGTCCTTCTCATTAGATTCTTTCTTTTTCCCACAAAAACGAAACAAACAAAACATTGTCCTCGTGTGTGATCAACATTAAAAACTCACAGAATACAGTTAAGATCAAACCATACAAAACAAAAAACATCGTTTACCTTATTCGAGTAAAAAACAAACATAGTGCCAATTCTTCCCAAGGTTGGACCATCGTTGTCATCGGTTTTACCTCGCCCTGATTTGAAACAAAGTGTCCTTTTAATTATCTTCCTTCTTTTTCCGACAAAAAGAAAAGAGACAAAAGAAAAGGGACACTGATAATGTTGCTCAAAATCAGGAGAGGTAAAAACGACGACAATGAAGGACCTAGCTTGAGCAGAACGCTAGAACCTCGGTTGTCTTGAACCCTAATGGTTTGTCTGAAAAGAGACAACATATATTATTTATAGGAAGACTATTAAGATCGGGGATTTAACAAATACACAGTCCTAAATGTTGAGCTGAAAATACATGAAGCCGGACTTTTAGAGCGGACATAAAAATAAGTTACTTTTAGGACCGGACCTCTAAAAATATGTGGCCCTAAAAGTCTCTAGTCTTTAGAGACTTTTAGGACCGGACAATAATACACTTTTAAGACCGGAGTTTAAACAAACCTATGGTCCCAAATCCTTAAGACCGGACATTTAAAAACTATGCGGTCCTAAAAGTCTACTCATTCACAACATTACTTTTAGGACCAGACCGCTAATAAATATGCGGCCCTAAAAGTCTCTAGACTTTAGAAGTCGATACACTTTTAAGACTGGTGTTTAAACAAACCTACGGTCCTAAATCTTTAGGACCGAACTTTTAAAAAATATGTGGTCCTAAAAGTCGCGATGAAATTGTCTAATTGCCTATTCATAACATCCTTGTACCTCAAATTTCAAGCACTAAATAGCTAGAATGAATGAATTTCTTCGAAAAAATAAACAAATTTATTATTGAATTACACATTGCATATGTATATTTACAAATGAATGAATTGTTCAAAAAAATAAACAAATTTACAGAAAATTATTTTTGCTACAGCATATATTTACAAATGAATTTAATTAGGACATTAATTATTGTCCTGCCTGTTAATCAGGTCATATAGATATTCACAAAACAAATTGCGTATGTGCTCCATGTCATCATCAGGAAAGGGATCTGGACAGGCAAACCTCTATAACATCAAAGACAGAAACTGAATTAACTTGCGTGCATATTTCATATGTAACATTAATCCAGAAACTGAATTCAGCCAAACCTCTATAACATCAAATACATTTACCTTTACAGTTAATTTAGTCCTTCCTTCCCTGATAATATCATATGTGTTTCATGACGTACTGGCCACATAAATTGGACTTCGTTGGTTGCCGACGGGTCTAAAAAGAACAAGAAATATATATAAGAGCATATATAGCTTACTGACCAAGTTCACAAGGAAGTGTGACAGTGTCCAAATATGTACCAACCTTTGGTGTGTGTCATGTAGGATTAGTGGCCTGATACGAACGTTTCTTTTATACCTCGATTTGGAAGGTCTTCATGGCACTATCATAAAAATCACAAATTTATCAATAAAGGTTCACTGAAAATTCACAGCAGAGATTTCAGACAAGAGAATCAAAATGACATGCTTACTCGTTGATGGTCTGCACCAACGTCGTCCTTGGATCGCTATGGGTGGAGCATAAGAAGATAACTTTATGCTCCTCCATGCACATGAGGACCAACTGCCAGTGGCGGTTGAAAATTCACAGCAGTAAAGTACTCAGTGATATATGTAACAGAATTAAGTGAATTGTAGACAATAATTGTGATATGTACCTGTGAAAGTATGGAAACATGTAAACCTTTCTTCTCACTTCACACAACCTCTTTGATATGTACTCCTGTCTCTCCTCCTTGGATGTTGTACTTGCATAGACTGGGCACACGAATCCAAAATCATTGATTTTGCCTTGTTGCTCCAATACTTGATGCATGAACCTACAATAATGACATCGATCAGGGAATTAGTATATATGTATGTGTGTCAAAACGATGCATTTAAATTATGTACTCATAGAAGAAGTTACTTACTTCATCCACATTTGAACAATTGCACTAGTAAGCTCTGTCGAGGAAGAAGCAGGGACGTTACATCATTGGCGTCAAAGTAAACCGGTTGAGGATTAGTGAGGCCTACTACTTCATTGACAGACCACCATTTATCTTTAAAATATCCACTCTTCACCATATCGGATATTTTTTCCTTGGCAGTCAACTTAGCAGTAGGGGATAGAGCTTGAGGAGGGGATGGAGCTTGACGAGGGGATGGAACTTAAGGAGGAGGGGGTGGAACTTGAAGAGGGGTAGAGACATGTACAAGCTTCACCGCCAAGAGATGAAGGTTCTCTTGACATGACTCACAAGCTTCACTCATCGGTTGGGAGAGGAGAGGTGCATCACCGATCACCTTTTCAATTGACACTCTAACTTTATCATCACCATTTGATGGTGGTGTACAGTTGATCCCAAGTTGTGGACCGTACCTTTTGCAACTGATCGTCTATGAATATCACAATCCTCCACATACAGTCACGGGGTTGCTCGACCGTCCAACAATACAGCTCCCTCTAGTGCTCTGCTGCATAGTAGCTGTGAGGTGAGTATGGCAAGGGAACACCGGTCTCTCGGACGAGAGCTCAAAAGCAGCCTCATCTGCTTCAATTCCTCCTTCATCCGGCTCATCTCGGATTGCCACTTTGCTTCTTTAGCCGCTTTTCCTCATTTATTTTGGCCACCGTGTGGTCCATCTCCTCCCGGTAACCATACTTTGTCTATGGCGTTTGGATTTACCAAAGTATTCCTTCAGCCTACCCATCCTCCAATCCCCCTTACACGCCCGGGTGATCCGGTTTTCCGTCGCAACTCGAACATCATTGCTCCCGTCCGACACAAAAGATCCCTCTACTTCTTTCTTTTTAAGATCTTCTTGTAAGATACAAATAATAAGAAGCTTAGTAATGAAACTTGTTTAGTAACTAAAAAATAACAATAATGATACTTACAATTCTTTCAAAGAACTATACGAGTTTGTTCACTCATGTAGGCGCCGCTTGGCTTTTGCCGAATATGCAACCAAAACTCCTCGTGACGTATTGGAGATGGGCGATCAACTATCGCAGAAAGGATTGGATTCAGCTTCATCTTCCAATCTCTTCCGCTTGGCCTCCATCAATTCTTTTTCGGCCTTTTCATATCCGCCATGAAAGCCTATGCGGGCAATCATTCTTTCTCCCTATCTCCTGTGTTTGTTCCCTTCTTTTCCGTGAATCGAATTGAAAACAACTATTAATTTTGAATTCCGGCCATGTCAATAACAAAAATTAGAGAACTTCTAATTATCAGAATTGAAAACAACTATTTAATTATGCCAATTCTCAATAGGCAAAGGCAAAGCAACGTCTTGATTCCGTTCAACCATAGGGAGTTTGATAGACTATTTCTCTTAGTTAAAAAAAAAAGAAAAAGAAACTATAGCAAGAAAAATTAGCATAGGTTTTATACCGAATTCGGGAAAAAAATATATCACATACCTCCAACCATATGGAGTTTGAACACAAATTGGAGCTATGTATTGTACTGCTAGATAGATAGGTTAAGAAACAAAAGAGAATTATGCTTACAGAATAATAAAACTTGATCCTTTTTAAGGCATCCAGTGGGATCAGCAGTCCCTATTAGATAGTAACAATTGGGTATATAAAGTTTCCCCCTTTTAAAACTATTCATTTCCTCCTTTGCAAGACAAACCATTACACAATTACCTTCTTAGTATTTTACCTTTTCAGGGTTTACATATCAAACTTGCATAGACAAAGGCAGGAAATGTATACTTCTATTCACACACCAAACCATTTAACTAACGAGGATTAGATGAACACAATAACATTCACATATCCACACAGGTTAATAAACAAACAAAAGGGCAAAAAAACTAAATATAAACTCACCAGAGCTTCAGGAGTGGTCCACAGCTGAACAAATTGTTGCAAGTTTGTTCATCAATAAATGTGTAATTGTCCCAAAGATTTTGGTCAGGCCTAACCTCGGCAAAAATATATGTTTTAGCTAGAAAGGTCTTAAACTTCCTCCATCGATCGACACAATAAGACAATGTCTTGTCTTTCAACTTCTGAGAGTCAGGGACAGTGTATGTAAGCCGGATAGTGTCCCAAATAGGTTGCTTTACATTGTCAAAGTCGACATTTTTCCACTCATCTGTCAAGATGCTAACCTTGCTGCATGCAAGATAGCCGACAAAACTAGTATATTTGCTTTTATTATGACCAAAGGTTCCAACTTTTCATCAAACCGAATCTCGAGCCTTGACCCGGAAGTCCGACTTAGGGTTACATCCAAAATTCTTGTGCCTCTTCTACCACGGCGTGCATGGCGGTTACGAGGCTCATTGTGAGATGAAGAGGGTTCATTCTGACTCACACCAGTCACACCAGTAACTAGCGTTTCCGGAACACGAATAGAATCATTTTCACCGTTCATTTTCGAGACAGGAAGAGAGGAATGCGTGAGCAAATGAGAGACTAACAGATATCGTACGTGGACGAGGAAGAGAGGTAATGCAATAGGAAGGGTTTCGCAGCGGGAACAAAGGTTCTTCAGTGAGAGTAACAAAAGCTTTCGCACGAAGAAATGTTTTGTTGGCGCCTCATTTTTAAGACCGAACAAAAAATAAAGTCCAGTCTTAATATTAAAATCAAGACTGTTCATATTTAAGGCCGGTCTTAAAAGTAATTAATTATTTGTTTAATTTTCTTCAATATCGAGGTACGCGCCAAATTTAAGTCGAACTTAAAATATTTAACTTTACGAACGAACAAATTATAAGACGGTCTTAAAAGTTAACCTTTAAGACTGTCCTTATAAAAGTCCGGTCTTAAAATTAATTAAATTTTTGTGACCGGCCTTAGTATATCTCCGGTCTTAAAAGTTTAACTTGTAAGATCGCCTATTACATATGTGCGGTCTTAAAAACTTGAGACTTTTATATTTAAATTTTTCCTTATTATGATGGACGACAGAAAATATAAGTACGGCTGTATGAGATTTCTCTATAAAGTAATTGAAATTTGAATTATTTTAATAACATTTTTAACACCGATTGTTTTTATGTCCGGTCTGAATAATATATTTAAAACCGATGAAAATATGATCCGGTCCAAAATGGTCTTTATATTTACGGAACTGCCACTCTAGGTCAAAGACCTCGCCTAATCTCGGTCATTCCTTTAAGTGTTAAGATATATCCTACCAATTGACTTAAGTCATTTTAATAAAAAGATAACCTTATCATATACATACATGTTAAATTCAACAATAAATGAAAAATTATTGTTAATTCATTAAATTTGTCTTAAAGTTCTTTTTCTTAGCACTTTTTAGTCCTTTAAATTTGCCTTTAACTTTGTAAAGTGTGCTTTTAAACCTACAATTTTAACATAGTTAACATAATTAACAGAAAAATGTGGACTCAACTAATTTAAATTATTATTGTACCGTTGACAAGGCGTGATTAAATTTTAGATATCATTTTGGCCAATTTTTTTTCAAATATAATTAATAATATTTTAAAACCAATTACACATAGTAAAAAACTCATTTACGATTTTAATTTTTTTACCTACTGAAATCATAACATGTTTTTTTTTTTTTTTGCAGTGAGATGTAATAATTTTTTTCAATTTATCTCATAATCTAAATATCTCCATTTTCCCCAATTTAAATAATTTTAAATAATTAAGTATGGTAATGGTGAAATATTTTTTATAAAAAATATTTAAATTACTATATCAAAATTAATCAACAAATTAAAGTTATATTAAAAAAATTAAGTGTGTTTAAACAATTGTATTGTTATCACTTAAGTTGTTGAATCAATATTTTCTTTTAGTGACGATAACAGTGTCAAGATTGTAGCACTAAAAGTGCTCTTTATAAATTTAAGGAACTAAAATGAAATCCCATATAAATTTTAAAAATTAAAAGTATACTTTAGCTGATTTTTTTAACTTTACCCTCACGAATGAGGTTTTGAAGGAAAGAAAAAAAATACAAAAACTATGTTTGAAAATTATCATAGGGATAAAATTGACAGATAAATATTAATAACTCTCTAATGACTTAGGTTATGGATCAAAAAATTCTTTTAGAAAACACCTTGTAATAGGGATTTGAGGGAGTAATTGTTTCAAAAATCCAAAGCAACCCGATGATAACCAATGAATTCACACGAGAAAGATCCTTCATAAAGATTTATTTTTAAAAAAATTTAAAAAAAATGTATGTGAGAAGTAATTATAACGATAAGATCAAATAAAATAATAATAATGACCACAAGCTGGAGCTACGTGCTCTTCATAAGTTTTCTTCTTTTTTTTTATTTATTTTTTTTTTTTTTGCCAATAACACTGTTAATCAATTAACTAGTTTCCTAATTTGAATAATTAAGTAATGTAATGGTTTATTTGGGGATGACACAGGCCTAAAAGATTCTCGTTATCTTTGTTGGCCTCCTATTCCCAAATCTCTGCGTCTCAGTCTCACGGACTTTACTGGCGTCTTAAACCACTTCACCACAATCACTCGCACTGCCAGTGACCCTCGCTGGCACAGGCTGAAGGAAAGAGAGACAAGGAAGGTAGAGAGAGGGAAGAGAGAAAGTCATCTCTTACTCCACGCCAGCGAATTACTATCCCCCTTTATTTACAGAGGATCCTTAGAATATTCTAACGAAACTGACTTTAACAAACAGATATAACCACTCAACGGAATGACACGTCATCGCAACTAAACTGGAGGAAATGACTCATAACAACGACAACCCTCGCCCAAAAAAATAATATCCTTGTCCACAAGGATGGTGTGAGAAGGCGGTGCATCGGCCAGAAAATCAGGGAATTGCTGACGGAACTGAGCCAAGTCTTCTCATGTCGCATCCTTCGGCCTATTGTTTTGTCCGGTCTTAAAAGTTGAGTTTTAAGACCAAACAATATATTTTTCAGGTCTATATAGTACGACTTTTGAGACCTAATGTTTTAAATGTCCGGTTTAAACAAGTTTGATTAAGACTGGTCCAAGTCCGGTCTTAAAAGTTACAGACATTTAAGATCGCCTAGAACAAGACCGATCGTAGGTCCGGTCTTACTGTGCCCGCGTCCGGTCTTAAAATCTTTTTTCTACTGCGAACATTCATTTTTATTTAAATAAGTACATGTAAATATTATTTTAAAAATTAAATTTACAATAATCAAATATTACATTGAAACTTTTTAAAGCCCCTCACCTATGTTAACTTGGCCATTATTCTCCAAAATAGGCTATGATCATCAGGACTTCTTTTCCAAGTAAATTAATTGGCACATCTTTTTAATTTGGACGTTATATATGTAAACGGAGAAAAAGAAGATTGAAAATAAAGCAAAGGAAAAAAGTCCAACGTGTTATATATGAAAATAAAGATAAATCTAGGATAAGAGAGCTAGATAAAAAAGAGAGAAATAGGGGTGTAATTCTCATTCATTGTGTATTTCTAATGCTTGTAGAATGCTTCTATTTATAGACCTCCAAGGGTCATCACACCAAAGGTCACCACTATGATACAATAAATGGTACAATTAATACAAATGAATGTATACGATATGACACTTCAGATAATTCATGTATCTGAATGTATATTCACTAGTACAAAAAAAAACTCAAAAAATGACCTAAATAAGACTCAATTAACGGCCCTTTTCAGAGGGACGTCTCGGCCAGGGCAGTAGTAATTTTCACTTTTATTCAGGACGCCTTATTAAGGTGTCCAGAATTGTATTCAGGACACTTAATAAAGGTCCTGAATTGTGTTCAAGGCTTATTAAGGCATCCTGAATACAATTCAGGACTCTAAAAATCGCTACATAGGCGTCCTGATTATAAATCAGGACGCCTTATATGAGTTTTTTTTAATATCTGCTACATTTTTTTTTGCACGAAAAAGATCAATTTTACACACGCTAATAGTCAGAAAAGCTCAAAAGAACCTAACAATACAAACTAACTCGCAGCTAAACCAAAACAAGACCTATATCAGAATTAACAAATGAATAGAGCAATGACTAAACACTACAAAGCAATGAAGAAACTATATCAGCTATATAAGGTATATATCAGCACTATTAACCAATTCCTTCCCTGTCAAGCCCACCAAACATACCAGACTTGCCTTCTCTAGACATTACCGAGTCCTGGAATAAGAGCTTTGTTACACCCCTACCGGCCTCGCCCTCTCGGGTGGCGGGTTAGAGGGAACCTCATTGCTTATTATGATTTTTTTCTTCCTTTTTAAACCCTAAATCTTTAAAACATATATCAGAGTATGCACGGCAGAGCATTGGATCGGTTTCGACAACTTACAATATACTGGTAAAGGTACGACAGCTTATATAAAATAATCCCCGTAGGTAAGGGTACACCGTCCAAGACAAAAATTGGGCAATAAGTAGTTCATACAGTCATAAAAATTACAATGAGACAAGGACTTCCATAAGTCTTCAGTCTTCGTCTTCATTGCTCTTACCCGTATCCTTTCCACCGTCCAACCGGCTTACCGCCTTACATCTGTATCTTTCAAGCCAGTCTCGAGTTCAAGGTTGAACCCCAGAGTAACTGTTAAACTCATATACAATATGTATGCAATGCATGTAATGTAAATCACAATCGTGAACTCAAACATAAACATGGCATGTACTCCGTAGGACCGCCCGGTCAAGACAAGCCCCCGATCCGGCGCGCAAACAGCCTCGTAGTCGGGAGCGACCCCAACCCCTAGCCTAGGGCCTCGAGAGATACCTATAAACACACAATATATAGGTTCCACCTAGCCTCACATACCTTGGGCCTCACCTTCACCTCGTGAACACACAAATACATAGATCCACCTAGCCCACATGCCACGGCCTCGCAAGTGCCTCTACCGCTACTACCTAGCTGGCATACCTCGCCTCGGTAGCCACCATAGGACATGAGTCCCATAGCTACTACCTAGCCTATATCCACAATCATGATAACACAACATACAAGAGCCACATAGAGTATGCAAGTTTACAAGCACTACCTGGCAAGCCTCGAAATAATAAACTCTTCCCTTGACGTTGAAAATAGGGTCCCCGTGTTAAAACACCCTAGATACAGCCAAACATCAAGCTTTTAGTCATATATCCAAACATTGACTTCAAGATCCATAATTTCGCCTAACTTCAGAATTTTCCAGAAACGCTGACCCATCTTTGCCGATTTTTAATAAATTATAGAAAAATTGTATCGACATGAAATCAGTGGACTTTTAACCCTTAGAATTTATATTTTACCATAAAAATAATCCCAAAAGTCATCTGGGTTTGAATCCTTCTCAGATTCTTAAAACTTAGCCACTGGTCCGAGACAGAGTCCAGGTTTTTAGGTCATTTTAAACTTGCAATATTTCTCGTTTGGAAACTCCAAATGACACAAAATATTATATAAAAATCATCCTCAGGATGTATAATTTCACCATGTAAAATTTCAGATCAAACTAAGTTCATTTACTATTTCAAAACTACCGATTAACACACGCTGCCCAGAAACCGTAAGAACCGACAGATTTTCGTATAACAAAGACTTAAGCTTTTAGGGTTTGGAAAAAAGGTGATCCAACATGTCCCCACACAAAAACACCTTCTGGACTCAATGGAAACCTCAAAGATACCAAAATACTACTGCAACTCCACGAAAATCACCATAGGGCAGAAGCAAAGATTCCAAGTCGTCGGTTAGGGGCTTACCTTAGGATGTCGGTTGCGGTGCCTTCCTCCTCCCTTGGACCAAGGCCTTCAGCTGGACCTTCCTCTCCCTCACCTTGAGCACAAAATAGGCTGATCCAAATGGGGGAGGAGTGCCCTATTTATAGGCTCCAAAAGGTTATGGCTTGTCCCGTAATTAAAATAACACCCTAGGGGTAAAATAGTCATTTTCCGCTAGATTTTTCCAAAGATGCTCCAGAATATTCTTTTCTAGGGTTCTCTAGAGTCTTCTTGGTCCAGGACATGTGGCACCATCTGAACCCTCCAAATCCAAATCCCAAGATTGCCCCGATGGTGACTTTGGGTAGGTTTTAGGTGCGGGGGTAAAACGGTCATTTTGCACTGCTCATCTTCCAAAGCATGGGGCCCACGAAATCAGATCTTCTAAAAGCCTTCTAGGGTCTTCCATGTTCAGAAAATGGCGCATTCCAAGGCTAAAAATAGAGTTCCAGTTTGCCCCTAGGTGGCCTTAGTTGTAGGTTTAAGATGTAGGGGCAAAATGGTCATTTCGTGTCGTTCTTCTTCCAAGGCAGTGGGTCCACAAAATCTGCCCAAGATATTCCATAATTAGTCATAATTACTTGTCCATCACCTTGTCACATCGATTCAAATATGTGGTCCGATTAATCCGCATTATTTTATTCTTTCTCTCTCATCATAATGACTTGATGTGACATTCTCTCTCTTCATAATTACATGACAAGATATTTTCTCTCTCTCTGGGCCCACCGGAATTTTGCCCCTATCGTGTCCGGGCCTGGGCCCGACTCCGGAAATCCCGTCCAACCCCGCTCGGCTCCCCGTTCTGGCCCCACCTTACCTCGCGATGCGTGCCCTTCAACCGACTTGTGTGGGCCCGGATCCTCGATCCACTTTTCCTGACCACAAGTGGACGGGGCATACTACCTTGGGATCAAGAAACCTTTATTCCAAAGACCCCAGATCCACCTCGTAATGCGTGTTACCCCGATAATCCAACTTCTGGCCCCGAAATGCCACGTGTCCGACGTAGCACTACTACTACTAACTTTTCCTTCCCTTCAGGGTCCAGATACACCTTTTCTCTCTCTTCCCTTCTTGTTTCCTTAAAAAACGCAGGGCTCCCATGACTACCCTAAAAATGCCGTATGCTTACCCAGCGGCATATTTTTGCTCAACTAAGTGTCCTATACCTCGGGACATAGTTGGGCGGCATCTTTCCGACCGTACTTACACCGTATACATCTTCGTACCCATTTTATGTTAGTACCTTAGTTCCACGGCTTCAAGATACTATGTCCTCGACCCGTATGGTCGAGTTACTTAGTCCCAGAGAGGCTTCCTATGCCTCGACCTTCTTGGGACTCTTCCCAAACTGGGCCTAGTCGTCCGCCTATTTCAGGCTTATTTTCACTTCTCAAGGTCCCAAAATTTGGGGTATTACAAGCTTGCTGAAAGATGGAGCACAAGTCAACCAAGAAGGCTGAAGCATCTTCTTTTCTGCAAGTTTGTCTGCAGTTTTTACCCCTGCGTGCCTAGCAACAAGAGACAAGGACACACCAGCCATGGACTCCAGCAAAACCAGTATTTTGGTTCAGCAGATCCTGATGCCGCTAATCACACCCAGACGATGATCTATTTACCACCATTTTATACAAGTTTTCACAATTAGTTTAAAAAAGGCAGTGATCCACTTATGTTACTGATAACAACTTGACACTAACAGTATAAACAGATACTGGTAGAGAAATAATGAATAGTCCATAAAAAAAATAACCTAATACATAGTAATGCAACACATAATTTTCTTAAAAGACATGCAATATAAATGTCACCATCACAGTTCCAGAAGAATCACAAGAAGCATTCGTCTATCAAAAGATTTACATAAAACAGATTAATCACCTGATCCACCAAAAAATTCAAGTAAACTTTATATACCTATATGTGTTCAAGAAGATGTCTAGCCAAAATGTCTCAAACTGTATCGATGTCATCCTCCGAGTATGGATCCACACTACCAAAAAAACTATAAATTTGAAAACAAGGTATAAGATGAACCAATGAAGTGAATGAAATAATTAACAACTCAAGTTCAACAACAAAAATATCATCATTTGAGAATCACAAAGCGATTACGTACGTTTTGAAAACCTGTAATATGTCCGCTAGAAACGATGGATTGCATATAACTCATAACGTAGTATCTGCACTCGGAGCTCCCTGTTTGTCAATGGCACTATAAATCAAAAGCAAATTGTTAAAACGAATAAAGGCATATCGAAAGCTACTGTGTCAATGAAAAAACTTGAATTGAAACCACTTAACCACTTTGGTCCACCTTGCTCTCGTGATCCAGAAAGCTGTCTATATGTCTTGAGAGCACTATCATTAAAATGGAAATTAACAGGCATGAAAACAATTCATTTAAAAGAAGAATCGATGATTTAGACAAAAATTTACTTACTCGGTAAACATGGTTTTGATATCTTCGTTTGGCCTGCCATCTAAGGAATCCAACCAATAACATACGTTGTTGGCAGGACAAACAACAAACAGGGTCCAATGACCACTACAACATATACGTATTAATGTTAAATTAAGATAAGAAAGCAATATATTCTTAAAAATCTTATATAGACAAAACTAAAATACGTACTTTTCAAGTATTGGCGCTAGATAACAAGGCAATTCTTCGTCACCCATTGTTAGACCAACATAAAGCGCCCTTCGTCGTGTTTGCCGGACATAAGAATCCATATGAACCCGTTCGGCCTTTCTGGGCGCATATGTCGTGGCAGATACTATGATCGAAATAAAATAATAACTGTTATTGACTATATAACACAAAAAGATCAATGCATTAATTAAAGGAAAAAGGAAACTTACATGATTGCAACTTGAAGAAATCCTATATCTAAACATTCCATATGCATAAACTCTCGCAAATCTTTATTGTTAATTGTTATGGGATATGTTTTTCTGCGCTGACAATGCCCGGACGCATCTCCAAGGATATCGTCTTAATGTCCCTGTACAGCTCTCACAGCTGTGCTAAGTAGGGAAATCTACTCGCAGCTTGTTCATCCTATGAAAACATAAAAGCCAGATTATGAGTTGATTAGCAATGAAAATCAATCGGGAACCTCCACATCATCAATCAGTAATGTATTTCCTACCATTGCAGGTGTCGTCACCATCTGAATAAGATGATTCGGCCAAAGGATGAACAATGTTATGGCCTTACCTAAATCGGGAACCTCCTCATCATCAATCAGGATGGTTGTCTTTTCTTCCCCCTCTCGCACACTTTTCATAGTCACCCTACGTTGGTCTTGTGGAATTTGCTTATTATGGCGTGTGGTTTGTTCTGGCTAAGCAAGATCATCGGCAACAATACACCGGTGTGGGACATCCAAATATAGAGAGCAAGGTAGTCCTCACTGTGGAGTGTGAGAAGGTTCGCCAATAAGTACATCTGGAGGGTGAGAATGTTCACCAATAAGTACATCTGGAGCGTGAAAACTTTCTCTGTTGCTTGGGAAGGATGGAGATTCTTGGGTTGTACGTTGCGTATTTTCCTTCTCTTGTATCATAGCTCTCATTTCACCCCGTAGTTGTTCCATAACCTCATCTACGAGGGACACTAGAATTTTGGCTACAAGTTGAGGACTAGGGTTGTCATCGTCATGCGAACAACATGAACACCGTCCAAAATATTTTGCGACACTAACTCCCCTTGTCTCCCCTCGAACATGATCAAGGTAATCCGGCTTCCCAAGCGCCATTGACAAAATGTCCATCCATGTACCTGGCGTGAATGAACATTAGCCGCTCTCGTTGCTCAAGTGCATCCCGTATCATAAGATTTTTCATAAATAATAACTAAACTCTTTTTTATGAAACAACTGAGGCTATTTAATACTTATTATTTAAGTACTTACAATCTTTGAGGCAACCTCAACAACATCTTCATTTATGTATTTCTCACCCTTCGTTCTCGCAGCTTTCCATTTTTTGTGATGAGGAGGACAATCAGGGGCCGAGATAACAATGGAAGGATTGGATTGGGCAGCTTCCTTCATTCTCTCTAACTCTTCTTCCATAATCTTCCGTTCAATCTTTCTATAGCCACCTCTAGACATGCAATGTGGATACTTATTTCTTGCCTCTCTCTATTGGCTTGACTTTTTTCCGTGACATGAAAACAAATAAAACTGAGCCTATGATGTCAAGTAGATTCAACTAAAAGATAAGATATAGAAGAAATTTTACAAGAAATTTAGGATTTTGTCGTGATGCCACAAACTCCCTCCAATCCTCTGGAGAAATGTAATCATAGTTCTTACATGGATCCTCGTTCCTCTTTGACCCTCGAATATACTTTTTAGTGAGCTTGTTCTTAAAATCTTTCCAATGTAAATGAACTTCGCCCATCCAATGCTTGTTCATCGTCGTATTGTTAGGGACATCATACGTTTCTTTGCAAGGTAAAAAAGAAGATAATTACATTTCAAGTAGTAAGACTAAAGATACAAATGCAGATATATCGAAAGTGAGATACCAAAATTTGTGCCCAAATCAACTGCTTCGTTTTATCAGGAACCAACTTCCAACTAGAGTAGACAATGTGAACTTTGCTTCGAGCCAGATAGCCTACATAGCTAATGAAATTGTCTTCCTCTTTACCAATTGGATTCATATTGGCATCGAACTCCACATACAAACCTCTTTTTTTAATTGTCACGATGTGCAATTAGCGCACCCATCTTTGTGCTACCTGTACCCCTTCTCACAACGGGTTCATCAACCCTATCACCCGATGACTCGTCGTACTGGACATATTCCCTGTTCATCAAATACAAATCAATGTTAGCTAGGTTATTAAATAATAAAAAAATTAATAAAATTAACTAACATGTTAAACCACCACAAAAATAACATAGTCAAGGTTCAAGGATTCTTCACCATACTTATTCTTTCATAACTCAAGATCTTACTTTAAATGATTTCCCATATTCCTTCACAATGATCCTTTCTTGCAAAAGATATTCTTCATCATTTACCAATTCTACTTCACGTGTTGTAGGTGGATTTCTTGTGAAAGGGAGTATATTGTCAAGGTTCAAGGATTCTTCACCATACTTTTTTTTTACTTTGAAGTACAATGGACATTTTTTTATTTTCAGGGTCTGTAACATAAAACACTTGTTTCGTCTGGCTTGCTAGAATGAATAACTCATCTCTATGACCAAGTCTTTGAAGATCAACTGAGACAAATCCAAATTTAGGATCTATTACAACAGCATTATTGCTAACCTACTTACATTTCAATAAAGCAACTTTGAACTTGTTGTAGCTCATCTCCCATATTTCTTCAACAACTCCATAATAAGCCATTGATGCTAACACCGGGTTTTTGTCTTTTGAACTGGAAAAGTGCATGGATTTAGCTTCAACCATCACGCCACTATTTTTCACAGAACTTCTGTCATCTTGGTCTTTTGTGTAGAAAGAATATCCATTTATATTATAATCGCTCCAAGTGATGACTTGAAAAGAAGGCCCCCAGGCTAACGACTCGATTGTATCCGACACACCGGTCACGTGCAATACCGTTTCCTCAAACTAAAATATATGTGTTTGTGCATAAAATGAAAGCAACTGACCTAATTTGCGAGTGCAACCGTTTGCTTCAAACCTTTGACCAAGATTTCTCAGCAGGTAGTCAAAAAAGACGAAGATGACTATCCTTTAATCTCTTCTCGTCTATATCTGCATTATCAACATATGGTTGTTCTATTGAGAACCAAGCACAAAACTTATTTGCAAGCGGTAATAGGAAATCTTGTTAACAATGTAAGTTCTCTAAGCAAGAAACTCGAGTCAATGAGTGTTTAAACAATTCATAGTAAGATTTTGCAATTTACTGGATCAAGAGGCTTGAGTGATCTCAAGAGGAAATCAAAGGCTCCAAAAATTAGGCTGGCTACTTCTAAATCTTTATATACATTTTAGTTCTAGAACATGCCTTCTCTAGAATGTGTTTTGAAAAATTAAAGATGAAAATAGAGATGAACTATCAAGAAATTACACTACGGTTCAGTTGAAATTTACACATTGTGGTTAGTATAGAGTCAATTAAGTGTAAATGTCATTTCATTAGCATAGGGATTTAGAACTACTCAAGAATGGAGTAAGTTTCTTTGTCTCCTCTTTCATAATCTTTTGCATATAGTCTTTACTTGTTAAGTTTTAGGAGTCGAGAGAAATTAATGATAAACCACAAAATTGAATCACTTCTAAAAATGTATAAATAGTTATTTGACTACCTCGCAAAATATACACATTATTGACCTAATGTTTTATAGGAAAACACAATTAGCTCTAAAGTGAATAACACAGGCAATGTAGTTTATTACAGAGGAAACCTCCCAAACTAAAGGGTATGAAACCTCATCTTTATACTCGAAAGATGAAGTCAAAGTAGATAATTCATGGATGCAGTTCATTACAGATGAAGCAAGGTACATGATATTGTAATATGATAGTATCTTGATCTCTTAATTAATGAATTTCAAAATTGGTGTTATGATCGAGATCCAAAATTGTAATTTTCTGACTTTAATTTCTTAGTTAACTTATTATGATCACTATATGTTGTTTTTTATACACATTCCTAAAATTTGCCAAATTTTTATTATTGTCCCCAAAAGTTCTTTAAATCTTCTCAGTATTATTCACAAATTGGTTTATCCTAAAGCAAATGACACAAATACAATTGATAAATTAATGAATGGCATAAATAAAAGAATTGTCCACGGTTGTTGCAAGGGCATAGTCATTATGCTTTATTCATTCCTATTTCAATCCTAAGTCTTAAATTAGCAAGGAATTCATCAGCATATATGTGACCTATTGATGAGGGGTAACCAATGTAAGTATACACTATCGAGTGTAATACCGCAAGTATCCCAAGGTAATAAAATATCGTTCCCACAGGGGACCAAAGTTCCAACTACCAACCCAATTTACTTTGATTTAAAGTTGATGCAACCATATGAATTTTTTGATGAAAATATTAAAAGAAAGTAAAATTACAAAGAAATTGAATTAAACTTTATAGAATGCAATTAACAAAAGCCTAGGGTCATGTATATCATCAATAATCCATTTAATTGTTCTTCCTTTACCAAAAGCTAGATTAAGACCTAATCTTCTTTTAAGGTAGAATTTAATTACTTAACCCTTGAATTGGAGTATGTCAATCGAATTTCAGATTTTAATCTAATTGCTTATTCCTAAGTCAATTAGCCTAATCCTTAATCCTAAAGTCATGTTCCCATGCTCATTAGAATTAATTCTTGCATTAAGTCCAGAATTCTTTATGATTGCATAAAGCCTATGTCAAGTTCCCTTGCTAGTACCTTATGTTCTTTAATCAATTGAACCTAGAATTAACTAGCCTTTCCCAAGGTCTAATTAATCTTTCAATTCCTTAATTAGATGATCAAACTAACTAAGGCATTAAGCATGGATTAAAGAAACATATCCAAGACAAACATTATGTAATTAAAAACAGAATTTCAATTAAACTTCATAAAGAGTCCATACATGACCTTAGAAAGATACTTAGTTCATGCTACTCATGACCAAGCATACAAAAGGTAAAAGATGAAGAACATAAAATCAAACTAAAACAATTAAAAGGAAAGATTAAAACTAAGCCATACCAAGAAGGAGGCAAGAAATACAAAAGAAAAACAATACATGAAACTAATGATTAAAACTAAGCCATACCGAGAAGGAGGCTATAAACAAGAAAGTAAAGCAATACATAAGAATCATAAGCAAGATCTAAAGCACTTCCATATAGGAGGCAATGATCAAAAAGGAAAGCAATGGAACATAAATTGCATGAAAGTTATAAAAATGATCTAAGCACTACCATATAGGAGGCAAAGAACAAGAAGAAAAGAACATAAAATGAAATAAATCTGAAACTAAGAAAGAAAGAACCTAAAATGGAGAGTTCTTGGTCTACTCCAAGTGTGTCTACAACTTCTAAACGTGCATGTATTTATAGGAGGCTTTGAAGAACTATTGAGCCACAATTCTTGACTTTTGTGATCCAAAACCGCGTCCTATTTACAGCCTGTTTTACACCCCGATTGCGGTGGCTTTCGGTGGAGTTGTCTTCATATGAAATGTAGCCCCGGATGTCAGCTTTCCAGTCGCACAAACCTGACCTAATTTGAAGTTCTGTAGCTCCAGTTATGGATCAAACACTGCATGTTGGTCCAGAGTCCGTCACAACCCCCTTGTCTCGTCTTCCAAGCCCAATGTGGTCCTTGAAACGTATTATTTAGCTTCTGGGCTCTTCTTTTTTTTTGAAATTGGAGACCTAATGGTCCCGGGCAGGGTCAAACCCTGATACAAAGGCTGGATAGACCAGCGTCATACCACTGCACTACTAAGTGCTTGGTTCTGGGCTCTTCATAGAAGTTGTAGGGCTTTGTTTTAGCTTTCCTAAAATATAAAATATGGATCAATTGGAGGTCTAGAACCCACATTATGATCAAAATACCGAACAGTGTTCATTATCCAATTGTAAAAGAGATGTGATTTGAGCCCAATTTTGATCCAAATTCCAAATATGACCAAGATCAATACAAATGAAGTCTAAAAACTAATTATGAAGATGAAACCACATATTTAACTAATTTGATCCATTAAACCATGACAATGAAAGAGTTTTTAGCTCATTTTTGCAATTAAAACAACATAAATTCCAAGGTTATCAACTCCCCCAAACTTAGATCTTTGCTTGTCCTCAAGCAAATCAATTCAAGATAACAGATGTAGCTTAAAAACAAGGGAGTGTGCAGATCATTGTGAGTGAGGAAAATAAGATAATTCACCAGATCAATATCTTTCAACTTAGCATTGCAAATGGATATATCAATCAATGAAAGCACAGTTCAAAAATGAGTAATACATTATGCTTGTATCAACACTTCACTAATTTCCAGAGTAGTAGAAAGTAGAGTTATCAAGAGGAAAATAGTAAATTGAAATAAATAACACCTCACTTGGATATTCAATCCACTCAAACTCTCAAGTATTTTAGGGTGTGTATCTCACTCAATCAACCATCACTCCAATAACACTACCATAAGCTTGTTCATATTCTAATTCTCCACTGCTTTGTAATACATGCATAAACCAATCAAAAGGTCTTTCAAAGGTTGTAATGTGGCTAAGGTTAGGGAAGGATAATTTATGGATAAGTAGCTTTAACAATGGAAAACAGAGCATATGCATCATCAGTCAAATCCAAATTGTATCTCATATAAACTGTTTTCATCCTTCACTAACTCATTTATTTCTTCTTCTTTTTTTCTTTTTTTTTTTTTTTTAAACTACTAGTACCACCAACATATTTGTCAATTTTTTTTTTTGGTAGCCCTCCTTTGTTCTTTTGTCCTAATATAAAGATCATAACCATCATACAATTCCAAAATTCATTAAGTTCATACCTTCACCTTTTGTAGCATACTCTATTTTCCACTGTGAGGTAGGATATGTATGGAATGGTTATATGATAGTGGTTAATAATAAGAACAAACAAGGCCTCAGGCTCAAAAGGGTTAATCAATGGAAAATGCAAGGTGGGCTATTTGGCTAACTGGTTTATACAAGAAATAAATTGCCTTTTATCATTTCAGAATATGCATGCAATACTTGCCATCTCAAACCAGAAACAAAACTAGTTCTAGAGTGCTAAAATAGTGAGGTGCACACAAGAAAGAATATAAGTATATGAAGCTCAATCCCTCACAGCTATGGGAATCAATTATACTATCCTCAAGATCATTATCTATAAACTACTACTCCAGAAATTCAGTAACTTGTTTATTCAAACATGTGATCATACTCACTCAAGAATAGCATATGTGACATTCACATTTTGCATTGCCAATAACACATGATTCTTATTTTCCAATCCCACAGTATCTACTCTACCTTAGAATTCATTGTCATGTTTTAAAAGATCATTTTTTTTTGGGTCTTTTTTTTTTTTGAATAAAACATCAAATTCCTAATCATGAAAACAACAAACCCTATCCCTAAGGAAAATATTAAAGACATGTTTCCAAACAACACCCCCAAACTTAAAATCAACATTGTCCCCAATGTTGTCTAAACATGTAATGTGAATAGGGAGGGAAGAGAAAATCATAAATCAAAGAGAAGGGTGAAGGGTACTCCCCCAAACTTAGATGACACCCAAAACTTAATGTAAGGGCTGTCGCCAGAGGTTTGAAGTTGAAATTTTCAGGTGCACATCTTTGCTCCAGTAATGCTTCAATCTTTGGCCGTTCACAGTGAAGGTTCTTTTGGAACTCTCCTCTTCCAATTCCACAGCTCCATAAGGGAAGACCTTTGTTACCTTAAAGGGACCACTCCACCTTGATTTGAGTTTACCTGGAAACAATTTCAATTTGGAATTGAATAACAATACCTTTTGACCTACCTCAAAGTGACGTGGAGCAATCTTCCCATGCCATGCTTTGGTCTTCTCTTTGTAGATTCTTGCACTTTCATAAGCATCCTTCCTAATCTCATCTAATTCATTCAACAAAGAGCCTATGTTCTTTAGCCACGGTGGGATCAAGATTAAGCCGTTTGATGGCCCAATATGCTTTATGTTCTATTTCCACGGTAGGTGACAAGCCTTACCATATACTAACCTGTAGGGAGATGTACCCAGGACCGTCTTGTAAGCTGTTCTGTAAGCCCAAAGAGCATCATCTAGCTTTATAGCCCAATCCTTCCTTGTAGGTTGAACCACCTTCTCCAAGATTCGCTTGATCTCCCTATTTGATACTTCCACTTGGCCACAGGTTTGAGGGTGGTAAGCGGTAGACACCTTGTGCTTGACCCCATATTTCACTAGTAGTGTCTCAAACCATTTGTTGCAAAAGTGAGAGCCACCATCACTGATTATGACTCTTGGGGTACCAAACCGTGTGAATATATTCTTCCTTAGAAACTTGGTCACTTGGTGTGCTTCATTGGTAGGAAGAGCCACCGCTTCAACCCACTTTGTAACATAGTCAACTGCTACCAGGATATACTTGCAGTTAGAGGATGATGGGAAAGGTCCCATGAAGTCAATTCCCCACACATCAAATGGTTCAATTTCAAGAATACCATGTTGGGGCATCTCATTCCTCCTTGATATATTACCTGTTCTTTGACACCTGTCACAAGAAACAACAAACTCACGGGCATCATGGAATAAAGAAGGCCAATAAAATCCGCTTTCTAGGACCTTGGCAGCAGTCCTAGTGCTCCCATAATGTCCCCCATAATCTGAACTATGACAATGAGAAAGAATATTATTAATTTCCTCTTGTGGTACACACCTTCGAATTATTTGATCAGTGTTGGTTATGATTAGTTTTGATGATGTCTTATATGGATGTCATTATTGAAAGCAAAAAGATTGAGTAATATAGTTATCTCCTACATTGACTAACTACTGTACTTAATGTAGATTAATCCAAGATGAATTATAAAGAATGATCAAGAGAAGAGAAGAAAGAAAGAGTTAGAGTTATGGAGAATGATCAAGAGAAGAAGAAAGAAAGAAGAACTTGTTGAATGAAGTGAAGATATCATTATTCAAGTTCTAAGATTGATGCTAGAAGTCTCCAAGGTCATATGGAAGTTGGAATGGGTCAATTTGAAGTTAAAGTCAGCAAAAATCAACTTCGGGATGAGAAAACTCGAGTTTGGAACACAAAACTCGAGTTTGAGACTCAAAACTTCAGTATACAACTCAAAACTCGAGTTTGTAGTGTCTTCAGCTCCTCGGCGTCTCTGGACAAGGAAAACTCGAGTTTGGAACACAAAACTCGAGTTTGGGACTCGAAACTCGAGTATGCAAGTGTAAACTCGAGTTTGCAGCGTGATCAGCTCTTCAGCAACTCTGTTTCACGTTTCAGCACGGGCGACCTCTGGTGATTCGATGATATCTCTAAAACCAGGAATCGGATTGACATGAAACCAGTGGTATTTGAAACTAGACATCCAAAGCGTAATTTTGATATATAAATCAAGTCCAAAGGTGTCAAGATCAAGGAGCTATGATTTTTACAAGTTGCCACAAGAATCAACGTCACAGTCCAGACCCACCTTCGGTATTTTGAGCGTAACTCACAAACTACAAATCCGATTGAGCTAAAATCAGTGGCATATGAAAATAGACTCAAAGATCTTTCCAGAAAGAGTTGAATGGACCAAAACAGAGTTCAGACCAGGGAGATATGGCCCTCGAAAGTTGACAGATAATTTCAACTTAAGTGCAAACTGCAGTATAGATTTGCTTACTCAAGTATTGGACTTCCAGAAAGCAACCAAGATTTTCAAGCTAAGTCAATACGTCCACCTTTACTGCAGTATGTAAGTGAAAGTATTGGATACTGCGGTATAGGTTTGCTTACTGGAGTAAAGGCCATCCAGAGCAACCAAGTTTTTCGAGGCTAAGTCAATACTTCCACCTTTACTTGGAGTATGTAAGTGAAAGTATTGGATACTTTGCGGTATAGGTTTGCTTACCTGGAGTAAAGGCCATCCGAGAGAGCAACCAAGTTTTTCAGGCTAAGTCAATACTTCCACCTTTACTTTGGAGTATGTAAGTGAAAGTATTGATATCTTGCGGTATAGGTTTGCTTACCGGAGTAAAGGCCATCCAGAGAGCAACCAAGTTTTTCAGGCTAAGTCAATACTTCCACCTTTAATATGTAAGTGAAAGTATGCTATATTGCGATAAGCATGAACATAACTGCAGTTTACAACGGTAAAAAAACTGATTTTTGAATTACACGAATTTGCAAATCACTCTTGTTTGATCCTATTGCTTTCATGAATCATTCACTTATGTTCCCGATATGTTTAACAAGTTTATTGAGTGAATTTCAGTTAGCACAGATGAAGATTAATGAAGATCAAGGCAAAAAGTAAAAAGGTGCTCAGTGCATTTAATGCACTTCTGCAAATCAACCTTCTTTTGGATAATCCACCTGAGCACGCATTCTCAACGGTCAAGAATGCTTTCTTCATCAAGTAAACTCTTCTCCAACGGGCAAATCCTCAGAGTTCCACATCAGATCATATTAGCACCTGGATTAGTTGGAGTTTAGAGAGAGAAGATGACCAGACCTTAAGCTAATCACCTACAACGGTTGGATTCATCAAGCAACGGTCATTTAATGTTCTCTACCTATAAATAGAGTGCATTAACTTCTTCTCAAATCAGACACACTGCTTTGAAGACGAAAATCATTCAAGTCTCATATTTATTTCTTTAGTTTTTATCTGTAGTATCTTGTGATACATTGAGCTTCGAGTGCTTATCATATCTACTCTTAGAGAGAGTTTGTTTCCTTGTATATCATTCATTGTAACAATCTCAAGTCGGGTGACTTGGAGATTGGGAAAATCAGTACAACTTGTAAAGGGGAGTGTGTCCTAGGTTGAGGAGCATTCTTTGTTTACAGAGTGGGTATCTGATTGTAATCAGAGTACAACTTGTAAGGGGGAGTTAGTCCTAGGGAGAGGATAACTCTTGAGTACAGAGTGTGTATCTGATTGTTTACAATTACAACTTGTAAGGGGGAGTGAGTCCTAGGGAGAGGATCATCCTGAGTACAGAGTGTGTAATTGTAATTAGTGATAGTGGAAAATCCCAGAGTGTTTCTGGGGACTGGACGTAGGTCAAAGAGTTGGACCGAACCAAAGTATAAATCCTTGTGTCCAGCTTCTTCTTCCCTCACTCTGTCTATCTCTCGTTTTCATAGCTTCAAAACAGAGCAATTTCGAAAAGTTTTAAAATACCCAATTCACCCCCTCTTGGGTATATAGCTCCACTTACAATCAGGACATCTCTTAAAAAGAAAAGGCTCATCCCAAAAATAGAATTTTGAATCATGCATGAGCTTTTTCTTTTGCTGAAAAGTAAAATCAGAAGGTAGAATACCACATACCAAGAAATTAACAATGTCAGCATACCAGGGGATTGAAGTGGCAACTCCAAAGAGCTGTTCATCTGGGAAGAATCCATGCACAGGTTCAGTCTTGTACTCATTGCTGCCTTCTAATCTTGACAAGTGATCAGCCACTTGATTTTCCGATCCCCTTTTGTCTCTGATTTCCAAATCAAATTCTTGTAACAAGAGGATCCACCTTATCAACCTTGGTTTAGAGTCTTTCTTGGACAACAGGTATTTAATGGCAGCATGATCTATGTAAACAACCACCTTGGACCCCAACAGATAAGCTCAGAATTTATCGAATGCAAAAACTATAGCTAGCAGTTCTTTCTCTGTTGTTGCATAATTCTTTTGAGCATCTGAAAGAGTTCTACTAGCATAGTAAATTGCATGAAAAATTCTGTCTTTTCTTTCACCCAAAACAGCCCCAATTGCAAAGTCACTTGCATCACACATCAATTCAAATGGAACACTCCAATCGAGCACACACAATGAAATTTGAAATTAGCTTGTTCTTTAGAGTCTCAAAGGCTTGCACACAATCATCATCAATTTTAAAAATTGCATCTTTTCCAACAAATTGCAAAGAGGTTTGCTGATTTTTGAAAAATCTTTTATAAAGCGCCTATAAAAACTTGCATGTCCTAGAAAACTCCTAATGGCCTTCACATTAGTGGGAATGGGTAGTTTTTCAATTACTTCAATTTTTGCTTTGTCTACCTCAATTCCCTTTTTTGAAATTTTGTGGCCTAACACCACCCCTTCACGTACCATAAAATGACACTTTTCCCAATTCAAAACCAAATTTGTTTCTACACATCTTTGCAACACTTTTGACAAATTTGCTAAACATGCATCAAAGGTAGAACCAAAAACAGAGAAGTCATCCATAAATACCTCCATTATGTCTTCTATAAGATCATAGAAGATTGCCATCATACACCTTTGAAATGTGGCAGGGGCGTTACAAAGGCCAAAGGGCATCCTTCTAAATGCAAATGTACCATAGGGGCAGGTAAAGGTTGTCTTCTCTTGATCTTCAGGAGCAATTACTATCTGATTATATCCAGAATAACCATCAAGAAAGCAGTAAAAGTCATAACTGGCTATCCTGTCTAGCATCTGATCCAAGAACGGGAGAGGGAAATGATCTTTCCTGGTTGCCTTGTTAAACTTCCCGTAATCCATACATACTCGCCAACCGCCACGGTCCTTGTAGGAATCAGCTCATTGTTGTCATTCTTCACCACCGTTGTGCCTCCTTTCTTTGGCACACATTGTACTGGGCTGACCCAAGAACTCGGGATATGGGATAGATGATCCCATTATCTAACCACTTGATTATCTCTTTCTTCACTACTTCCTTCATGTGGGGGTTTAGACGCCTCTGTGTTTCAATTGAAGGCTTGCTCCCATCTTCCAAAATGATCTTGTGCATGCAGTAGGAAGGGCTTATACCTTTGATGTCAGCTAGAGTCCATCCTATTGCCTTCTTATGCTCCCTCAACACCCTCAATAGTTTTTCCTTTTGTACCTGATTTAAGTCAGCTGCAATAATAACCGGATAAGAAGCATCCTCTCCTAGATAGGCATAGGAGAGGTGAGATGGAAGCTGTTTTAAATCAAGACTAGGAACGTCATTAGGAGTAGTGGGTGGTTTACTTACCTCTTTACCTTCAACAACTTGTAGAGTTTCAAAATTTTTATTTTGTGAGGAAAGGAAAAAGTCATCTAAAGAAAAATCATAATCCTCACCATCAAAGGACTCTGTTTCTTCTAATGCTGCCTGTAAAGGGTCTAGAGGAAGAGTCATCACTTTTAAATTATTAAGGCAATTATCAAGAACATCAATAGAGAAAACATTCTCACAGTTATCAGAAAATTTAACTACCTTAAAAACATTAAAAGTAACCTATTGGTCTTCAACCCGCATAGTCAACTCACCCTTTTTCACATCAATCAATGTTCCTCCAGTAGCTAGGAATGGTCTTCCTAAAATGATAGGAATATCTCTGTCCTCCTCCATGTCTAAGATGATGAAATCTGCAGGCAAGATTAGTTTATCAATTTTAACAAGAATGTCCTCAATTATACCTTTTGGATATGCCAATGTCCGGTCAGCTAACTGAAGAACTGTAGATGTAGGCTTGATCTCCCCGAGGCCGAGTCTTTTAAATATGGTTAGAGGCATCAAATTGATGCTAGCCCCTAAATCACAAAGGGCGTTACCCGCAAACTGATTGCCTATTGTGCAAGGTATGGTGAAGCTTCCAGATCCTTCAACTTTGGTGGTAACTTCTTCGCAAAACAAAGACCGCACTCCTCGCAAGTGCAACTAGCTCATTCTCCACCAATCTCCTCTTTTTGGACAACAACTCTTTCATAAATTTTGCATAGGAAGGCATATTTTCTAATGCTTCTGCAAATGGGATGTTGATCTACAATTTCTTGAACACCTCCAGAAATCTAGAAAATTGCCTATCCTTTGGATTAGGTTTCACCCGTTGAGGAAAAGGAGGTTGAGATTCTTTCTTTTCAATTTCAAAGGGTTGGTGTGGTGAATTGGTTTGTCTTTCACCTTACCTTGATTGTTACTTGTAGCTTCTTCATTTATTTGGGCTTCAATTGCCACCGGTTCAAAGATCTTCCAATATTTTACCACTTCTAAGAGCAATGGCTTGGCAAGTTTCCTTACCTCTAGGATCTTCGTGATATCGGAAGGGTACCGTCGCCTAACATTCAGAGAGTTGGCAATCTGTCCTACCTGTACCTCTAAATTCTTGATAGAGGTTGTATGGTTCTGCAACATAGAGCCGGTTCTAGTCATGAATTGAGCCAGAATATCTTCAAGATTGCTCTTTTTCTCTTGTGGTTGAAATGGTGCTGCATATCCAGGGGGATTGTGGGGAGGTCGTGGCGCCGCATTGTTGTGTACTTGCTTGATTTCCCCATAAGAAATTAGGATGATTTCTCCCCGGGTTGTAATAGTTGGAGTGCGGATTGTATTGTTGCTTATGTTGATGAGCAACATACTTTTCTCTCCCGACTCGTAGCACACTTCTCGCAAGGTGGCCTCCTCCACATAAGTCACAACTACTTCCTTGCACATTAGCGTGATGTCAATTTGTTTAGCCGATTATTCATAGAAGCTACCAAGTGCGAAAAAGTGTTGATAAAGCATCAAGTTCGTGAATTCTACGCTTTCTTGGTATTACTCCTTTCCCCCGTTCCAATGGTAATTGTTATTAGCCATGTTCTCCAAAATATTGTAGGCATCATCCACAGATTTTGCCATCAGAGCACCACCGGCAGCAGCATCAACAATGCCTTTGTGTTGCCCTGCAGCCCATTGTAGAATGTATGGACTGGATACCACTCAGGAAGGCCATGATGTGGGCACTTCCTAAGTAAGTCTTTAAACCGCTCCCAGGCTTCATAGAGTGATTCACCGTCAGCTTGATGGAAAGAGGTGATGTCGTTTCTTAACTTTGCTGTTCTTGCGGGAGGGAAATACTTGCCTAGGAATTTTTTTGTCGGGCCGTCCCAAGTGGTGATGGCTCCGGAGGAAGTGACGCAACTGACTCTTGCTTTATCTTTCGAGAGAATGGGAAGAGCCTCGCTAATGGCATCATCAAGCAACGCCATTAAATTTGAATGTGTCACAAATCTCCAAAAAGCTCGCCAAATGCAAGTTTGGATCTTCATAGGGAAGGCCATAAAATTGCACAGCTGTCTGCACCATCTGAATAATTGTTGGCTTGATTTCAAAGTTATTGGCTTCCACCCTTGGCTTGACAATGCTGGAAGCAATTTCACTAACCCTTGGGATAGCAAAATCTCCCACACTTCTATGGTTCCCAGCTTCTTCTGCTATTGTGATCTTTTCAGGTTCGGTTGTATCTGTGGATGAAGAAGCTAGTTGAACTTGTAACAAAGCCTTTTGTTCTCTTCTCAAACGTCTCAACGCCCTTTCTATTTCTTGATCAAATAAAAGATTTGAGTCTTGCATACACATTAATCAAGAAATCAGTTCTTAAGAACCTGAAAGTGAAGAAGAGATAGACTAGTAAACTTTTGTTATACTTAATTGAAATTCTGTAGAAAATGAATCTCCAAGAACTCAATTATCACACTATAAAAATTCACAAAACTTACAAGAACACACCTAAATAAAACCAAAAGTATAGTAACAAAGCGCACACAATTTAATGGGATTTTTTTTTTTTTAACACACAATTGAAATGAACAAGGAATAACTTCAAAATGGAAAATAAAAAACTGCAAATAAAATAAAACAAACACCAATCTATAAACAAGCAAAGATAGTTGATATTGGGACAATTTTGGTCCCCGGCGCGGCGCCAAAAACTTGATGAGGGGTAACCGGTGCAAGTATACACTATCGAAGGTAATACCGCAAGTATCCCAAGGTAATAAAATATCGTTCCCACAGGACCAAAGTTCCAACTACCAACCCAATTTACTTTGATTTAAAGTTGATGCAACCATATGAATTTTTTGATGAAAATATTAAAAGAAAGTAAAATTACAAAGAAATTGAATTAAACTTTATAGAATGCAATTAACAAAAGCCTAGGGTCATGTATATCATCAATAATCCATTTAATTGTTCTTCCTTTACCAAAAGTTAGATTAAGACCTAATCTTCTTTTAAGGTAGAATTTAATTACTTAACCCTTGAATTGGAGTATGTCAATCGAATTTCAGATTTTAATCTAATTGCTTATTCCTAAGTCAATTAGCCTAATCCTTAATCCTAAAGTCATGTTCCCATGCTTATTAGAATTAATTCTTGCATTAAGTCCAGAATTCTTTATGATTGCATAAAGCCTATGTCAAGTTCCTTGCTAGTACCTTATGTTCTTTAATCAATTGAACCTAGAATTAACTAGCCTTTCCCAAGGTCTAATTAATCTTTCAATTCCTTAATTAGATGATCAAACTAACTAAGGCATTAAGCATGGATTAAAGAAACATATCCAAGACAAACATTATGTAATTAAAAAAAATTTCAATTAAACTTCATAAAGAGTCCATACATGACCTTAGAAAGATACTTAGTTCATGCTACTCATGACCAAGCATACAAAAGGTAAAAGATGAAGAACATAAAATCAAACTAAAACAATTAAAAGGAAAGATTAAAACTAAGCCATACCAAGAAGGAGGCAAGAAATACAAAAGAAAAACAATACATGAAACTAATGATTAAAACTAAGCCATACCGAGAAGGAGGCTATAAACAAGAAAGTAAAGCAATACATAAGAATCATAAGCAAGATCTAAAGCACTTCCATATAGGAGGAAATGATCAAAAAGGAAAGCAATGGAACATAAATTGCATGAAAGGTATAAAAATGATCTAAGCACTACCATATAGGAGGCAAAGAACAAGAAGAAAAGAACATAAAATGAAATAAATCTGAAACTAAGAAAGAAAGAACCTAAAATGGAGAGTTCTTGGTCTACTACAAGTGTGTCTACAACTTCTAAACGTGCATGTATTTATAGGAGGCTTTGAAGAACTATTGAGCCACAATTCTTGACTTTTGTGATCCAAAACCGCGTCGATTTACATGACTGTTTACACCCCGATTTCGGTGGATTTCGGTGGAGTTGTCTTCATATGAAATGTAGCCCCGATGTCGGCTTTCCGGTCGCGCAAGCTGTTTTCATGCTTCGAGTGCTCCTAGTCAAAAGGAGTACTTTTGGATATGTAACTTGTCTACCGCAAAACAAATGTGGAAGGCTTCGGAAATGGCATATAAAGGAACTTCCAGCATTAAGGAGCACCGTATCAATACTCTGACCACCAAGTATGATCTACTTCAAATGAAGTCTGGAGAAACTATTGCTGAATTTCAACTTCGCTACACTCATCTTACCAATCAATTGTTGGCTCTGGGCAAAACATATGATCAAGGTCCTCAGGTTAGAAAAATTCTTAATGTTTTGACGAAAGATTGGGAAGCTAAAGTCATAGCAATAGAAGAGGCCCCGGTGAATCAATGACCTCAGTTGTTGCTTTATTCGATAGTCTATCTGAATATGAAAGCAAACTGAAATTCAAGAAGGGCTTGGATGCAATCAACACTAGTAGAAGCAAAGGTATTGCTCTTAATGCTGTGAAGGAGAAGGAAGATAAAGATGAACATGATGAAGACGACGATGAGATGGGCATGTTTGTGTGAAGATTCAAGAATTTTTGTAAGAAGGACCAAGGCTTCAGAAATAAATTCTAGAAAGGAAGCTCAAGTAATGACGCAAATTCAAGGATAAAGATCAAGTGACATGTTACGAGTGTGAAAAGCCTAGGTCATTACAAATCGAATGTCCTCACCAAAGGCAATGAAAAGGAGAAAAAGAAGAAATTCAATCACTTCAAGAAGAAGGCCTACATATCTCGCTTTATATGGGGAGATGGTTCCTCATATGAAGAAAGTGAGGAAGAAGAAGAAATTGCAAATGTTTGTCTAGTTGCAGAAGAAGAGCAATCTGAAAACGTCGAAGAGGTATATGATTCTGAACCCTCTTATGATGAATTACTTTCTAAAGATAATAGCTACATTTTGAGTTTGAAAAGCTTGCAAAAGAATTTATTGCCTCTAAGAGGAAAATCAAATTACTTGAAAAGAAATATTCTTCTCCATCTTGCAAAAAATGCCCCGATCTTCAAAAGAAAAACTCCTATCTTACAAAAATACTTGAGAAGTTCACTAAAGGAAGTGAGATGCTCAATGAAATTTTGAAAGCTCAAAGGTTTACAAATGATCGATCGGGCATTGATTATAATCCTATCTTTGACAAAAGGAAAGGGAAAAAGAAAACCAGAGGAAAATTTTATTTGAACTATTTTCGAAATCGGATTCACACTTCAAATCCTTTTGCTCACTATAATTACTGCAACCGAAAGGGACATAGTACTTCATCTTGTTTTCATAAGAAAGATAGAAGAGATAAACCTATTGGCAACTATCAGTGGGTACCTAAGGGAATCTATGTTCCTAAGGTCTGAACTAACCCCAAAGGACCCAAGAAAAGATGGGTACCTAAAACTTAATCTCTTCTGATTTGCAGGTTTGTCTAAGAGCATCAAGTCCAACAAGTGGTACATTAACAGTGGGTGCTCCAGACACATGATGGGGGATCAAACCAAATTCGTTGTAATGAGATCAAAAGATGGTGGCAAAGTCACCTTTGGAGGAAACCAATCTGGAAAGATCGTTGGAATTGGAGAGATTGGTGCAAAGGATGGACCTCAGATCAAAGATGTATATCTTATGGAAGGTCTCTGTCACAACCTCCTAATCATAAGTCAAAGTGCTGACAAGAACAACTGGATCATCTTTGATTCAGAAGAATGCTTCATTGTCAACAAAAATGATCTCCCAATCGATAAAGGTAAACTTAAGGTATTATTCAAAGCTCATCGTGAAGGTAATTGCTATACCTTAGATCTACCAAAAGTTAATTCTGAAAAGTGTTTCGTTAGCAACTTAGACAAGAGTTGGCTGTGGCATAAGCATTTGCCTCATGTCAACATGTTCCAAATGGATAAGTTGTTAAGAAAAGATTTAGTTCTTGGTTTACCTAAACTTCGATTTAAAAATGGCATGATTTGTGATTCTTGTCAAAGAGGTAAACAAACTAAATCATCTTTCAAAAATAAATCTAAAATCTCGACCAATCGACCTCTTCAACTACTTCATATGGATTTAGTTGGACCGGCAAGAGTTAAGAGCTTTGGTGGCAATTTATATACTCGGTTATTGTCAAGGATTTCTCTCACTTTACTTGGACTATCTTTTTATCCTTAAAAGATGAAACATTTGATCTATTTGTCGTGTTTGCAAAGAAGGTGCAAAACGAGAAAGGTATTTGCATTTTAGCTATTTGGACCAATCATGGAGGTGAGTTTCAAAATCAAGCCTTCGGAGAACTTTGTGATGCTCACGTCATTGATCACAATTTCTCGGCTCCAAGGACACCACAACATAATGGTGTGGTTGAAAGGAAGAATCGTGTGCTCACTGAAATGGCCCATGCAATGTTGAACGAAAATAATGTTGGAAATTATGCCCTAAGGGAAAGTCATTGTACTTTAAATGTTTATGTGATTTAAAATATTTCTCCATTTAGTTATCATTTCTTTTGCATATTTATAGTGATAACTGTATCCTTGGATATATTTTGTAGATTATCCTAAATGTCCTCGGTTGGTCATCTACGCGAGAGCGAAGATGAAATAAGACCGATGGCTTTGATAAGGTAAGGAGATACGAATCAAAGTCATAGGCACTTGTAAGAGTACAAGGTGTCGATTCACCCACTATGAGAAAGCTGCATGGAATTAGTCATAAGCTTATCTCATATATAACCGTGTCATAACACCCTTTGACCTGAGATCATCATGGATTCCTACATGATGAATTGCTGATCTTTGACCTAGTCAAAAGTCACCTTTGACCGGGTGATGATAAAGGCTTGGATCGGGATCAGTGGTTTTCATGCAGAGGAATGTGAATGATCCAGATGGAATTTGTCCCTCACATTTGTAACTGGGCCCCTCGATGAGTGAGTCTAAAAAATGTATGTCCATACTACGATGGAAAGGAGTTTCCATTTCAATTATTAGACTACTCAAGAATTGAGAAAGTAATGGTCAACAACTGCAAGTTGACATTATCCATGCCTCATCCTTGACCAAATTATCGTGTGACAAAAGGGACGTGACATAGTTGTATGATAGGTAGTATCGTGTCATCGATCCCCATATGAATTGGGTAGTCACAATGTCTTGCCAGAGGCCGCTTGTGACTTGTGGGCTGGTACAGTATTGGCCCACTGCCAATCTCATGTGGGCCTGCAAGGTCGCACACAAGAATAGCCTAATACGAGCAAAAGTGTCCAAATTCATTGAATCTTAGATATATTTAAGATTTAATGAACACCGCATTTAATCTAGAATGAATGAATATATATATATATATATATATATATATTAAAATCGAAAATAATATAATAATATTATTTAATAGAGATTATAATATTATTATATAATATTTGTTTCGTATTTAATTTATTTGATAAATTAAATATCTAAAACAAATAGAGATGTTATATCTCATTTAATTTTCGAATAAAGATATCATATATCTTATTTAATTTAAATTGAGATATTGTATCTCAAATTTAATTTATAAAAATAAATTAAATGAAAAGGCTTTTAATTCGGATTATATAAATAGATTAGATTAGATCTATTAGATATATTTAATTAATATATTTTTTTAATCCAAATTCAAATTTCAAAATTAATGAGGATTGGTTTTGAATATAATACGCCTATCAGGTTTAGAAAAACCTACGGGACATTTTGTCAATCGTATTAGAAAAGCCGCGAGAAACCCTAGAGAGAAAAGAAGAGACACAAAAGTTTAAAGGTGCTAGCACGCCACCGTCCGTGTTCGAGTTCTATTCGTGTGGATACCGATAGAGGGAGCAGATTCATAGAGTGAACTCCTATTGATCGAGTAGGTAGCCGAAGAGTTCAAATTTGAACGAGATGCACACCAAGTTCATACAGTACGGTTTTCTAACGAACTTGATTTAAACGTCGTTGATGGATTCTCCGATGACATTCGTAGTATTTTAAATGGATGAAAATCCTTTTGCTGTGTGTACACGTCCCAAGAAATAAGACTTCACAAGTCTTCTGGGCAAACGCAATGAGCATGACTAGTTATATTTCCAACTGACCTATCTCCGAAAGGAGCTCAACAAAACTCCATATGAGCTTTACAAAGGAAGGAAACCAAACTTGGCTCACCTTCATATCTTTAGCTGCAAATATTTCGTTCACAACAATGGTAGGGATAATTTGGGTAAGTTTGATCCCAAATCCGACGAAGGTATATTTCTTGGTTATTTTAGTAGGATTAAAGCATATAAAATTTTCAATAAGCGTACTCGTTTAGTTGAAGAGTCAATTCATGTTTTGTTCTCGAATCTAAATCTAATGAGCCTCTGGATGATGATGAAGAAGCTACCTACAAAAACCATATCTTTTCAAAAACTACTCCTGCCTCTCTTGAAAATCCAGAAAATGTTTTTGAAAACAATTCTCAAAACTCTTATGAAAATCCTGATCAATCTCAACCTAAAGCTTAGAAGTTCATTAGGAATCATCCTTTGGACCAAGTAATAGGTGATGTGAATCAAGGTGTAAGGACCAGAAAAGGTACCTTAAATGAGGTTACATTTTCTGCCTTCATATCTGAGATTGAGCCCCCTAAGATTGACAAAGCCCTTTCAGATAATGATTGGGTAATAGCAATGCAAGAGGAATTACATCAATTTGATAGAAATCAAGTTTGGGACTTGGTACCTAGGCCTAACGATCATCCGGTCATTGGCACTAAATGGGTATTCAAGAAAAAACATGATGACTCTGCAATCATAGTCCGTAACAAGGCTAGATTGGTTGCCAAAGGCTATATAGGTATTGATTATAAGGAAATGTATGCTCTAGTGGCTAGATTGGAAGCTATACGAGTACTCTTAGCCTTTGCATGTATCAAGGCATTTAAACTCTATCAAATGGATGTTAAGAGTGCTTTCCTAAATGGTTTTATTCAGGAGGAAGTTTATGTTGAACAACCTCCTGGTTTTGAAAATGATCATCATCCAGATCATGTTTACCATCTCAAAAAGGATTTATATGAACTTAAACAAGCTCCTAGAGCTTGGTATGACCAGTTAAGCAAGTTTCTTTTGGATCAAGGTTTTGTTAGAGGAAAAGCAGACGAAACACTCTTCATTAAAAGTAATAAGCTTAATGAAATATTAATTGTGCAAATATATGTAGATGACATAATATTTGATGCTACTAATGATTCTCTCTGTGAGGAATTCTCCAAGAAATTGCAGAGTGAATTCAAGATGTCTATGATGGGTGTGTTGAACTACTTCCCCGACTTGCAAATCAAACAACAGAAGAATGAGATATTCATCTCACAAATGAAGTATCTCCATGATTTGCTCAAGATGTTTGGGCTAGAGCATTGCAATGGTGCAGAGACCTCAATGAGTTCAATTGCTTCTCTGGATGCCGATGAAGAAGGCAAGGACTTCAACATAACCAAGTATAGGGGAATGATCGGATCGTTGCTATACTTGACCGCAAGTAGACCCGATATTCAATTCAAATGTGGTATATGCACAAGATTTCAAGCTGCTCCAAAGGAATCTCATGCTGAGCATGTGAAGAGAATTTTCTGTTATCATGCCGACATAAAAGAGCTTGGACTTTAGTTCCCAAAAGCTCAACAAGAATTTTTGGTAGCATATTCAGATTCAGATCATGCCGCCTACAAGACTGATAGAAAGAGTACAAGTGGTCAATGCCAATTTTTGGGTGGATCTCTTGTCCCCTAGTTCAGAAATTCCGGTTCTCTGCGACAACACCAGCACTATTAGCTTGGCAAAAAATCTTGTTCAACATACAAGAACTAAGTATATTGATGTGAGACATCATTTCATTCGAGATCATGTATAAATAAAAGATGTCAAGGTGATGTTCATTCCCACACACTTGCAACTTGCTGATATTTTCACGAAGCCCTTAGACAAAGAACAGTTCACATTCATCCTAAAAGAATTGGGAATGGTAAGTCCCAATGAACTGTAAGTAATGTTAGTTTAATATAATTTATCACGTTTTGATAATTAATAAAGACTAAATTAAGCATCAGAGTTTCTTGATCATATTTTGTAGGATGCTCTGTTCCATAGCTGAATAACAGAGATTATCTAAGGATCTCTTGCTCAAATAAGCATTCCTAGTATGCTCGAGCAATGACGGGGACAACCCTATACAGAATCAGAAATAAGATGGGTTGCCCGAGCAAGATTCCAATTGTGCTCGAGCAACGACAGGAAGTAACCTTGCATAAGATATATAAAAACCCTGCTCGAGCATCAACATATCTCTCTGCCCGAGCAGTGTTGCTGTCATATGATAAATATTGATCTGGATCCTTTACTATGGCCTCAAGAATGAAAGTTCAAATTACAAGGATTCAAGTGTTCTCAAGACACACTTGATGTGAGGTATTTCTAGCCCATTATAATTTTTATTATTCATCTTGAATCCGTCTTTGCCCGAGCAGGCCATATAATCTACCCGAGCAATGATGGTGCTCAAGCACATAAATTGTCTTGCTCGTGCAATGTCACTCTATCATGTGTTTCAAATCCGGCTTCATGGCGCTTCATTTCCCTCTCTCTTTGTTTATCATCCGTCTCGTTTCTCCAAAACCCAAAAATCCCCGAACATCTCTAGTAGCCTTTGCCCAAGCATCTCTCTGTCATCTCCCTCATATTCGCTTCATTCTCATGGATCGCACAATAGGAGGTTCTTACAAACCATCGGAGAAGACGAAGACTCCGATGAAGCCTCCGGAGAAGAACCTGTCGATGGCAAAACCCTCTGCAAAAATCAAGTCACCCGTGAAACAAAAGGAAAAATCAGTAGCTTTCGAGGATCAACCCAAGCATCGAACAAGGTTCCAAACTCAGTCTCTGCTTTCTACAAAAGGGAAGAGAACCAGGACCTCTTCTTCATTCTTGACTGATTCTGAAAATACTGAAGCTCTCAAAGCTCAAAATCTTCAGAAACCTTAACTTTCTGTGAGTCAAAAACCCAGCAAGAGACCTGATGAGCACAAATCACACCATGTTTTCCCTATACTTATTGGCTGAATTGAATGATAAATCAAAGCTTAACTGCAGATAATCTAAGCAAAAAGGCATACATTCATGACATAGGGACTAAAGAGTAGAAATCATTTGCATGTGCTGAGAATGGAACAATTTACTTTGTTTTTAAGGAAAATCGTGTAGCATAGCAGATACGATGCTATAGCATCATGACAATGATTCGAAGTGCAATACAAGGCATCTTGAATGCTATAGCAAAGTAGAGGACACAATGCTATACGACATGTTTTCTGACCTTTTTACCCTGATGATTTCAGGAAATAAGATAAAGGGCAATATTGACAGATAGGTTGCTAATGTAACGGAATAGAAGATGCGGAGGATCAGAACTAAAAGATTTGAAGAATCCCGCAGAATCAACTGAAGCAATCTACTCGGACCAAAAGATATGATAGATCCCGACGGATTAGGAAAGGCCCAGCTCTCTGTAACTTAGCCGCAAGAAAAAGACAGATTATAAAAGGAAGCAGCAGAGCCAACCCTAAGAGAATCGGAGAGCCTTAGAACCAGATTCTAACTTTCGGCAGACTCAAGAGAAGAGTGAGAGATTTCACAAGAGCGGGAGATTTCCAGATAACCCAAGATCCTTCCCCAAAGATTTACGGAACGAAGAAGACGTGGAGTGGTGACGTGACAGGACCTCGACCACGCCGTCGGACATTCCACCAGAACTTTCTGTTTTCCTTTCTTTTTATCTTTATGTTCTTGACATGGGTCATTCTATTAGTGTCTGTTTTGTGTGTCCCTCGCCAGTCATGAACTGAACTTTATATGGCTAGACGAGGATGAGTCTTTAAGTGTTGAATGAACCCAGTTGCAGTTTCTTGATTCAATAAATTTGGTTTGTGTATCAGTGTTCTAATTACAAGTTGGTTAACGAAGTTAAAGGCTAGATTTATGGCCTCAGCTTACTGGCAAGGAGTTGGGGTTAGACCTATGAAAAACAATGTTTGCTAGGCGGCCCGTGCACGCTAGACCTATTATTGTAGGCTTCGGAATGGGTCTACCTCTCATTACCATAACACCCTGAGCGTAGCACGGATCTTCTGACTAGAAAGTTGCCATAGGAATATGGAAGGAGTATAGTTAGCATCATAAGTATCGAACGCGGAAGCTTCGGTAGACTATAGAGGTGGGTTAACCAAATAGCTTTGTAAATGGTAGCTATGCTGTAGCAATTGTGGAAGCTGTACAATATAGATGCTATAGCATTGGGTAGAGCAACTGGGGAACTGATGCACTTAAGGACGATTCTGCGTCCAGCCTAACTTCTCACTGATATCTTCTCTCGTTACAGTTATTTTGTTTACCTTTGCTAGTAGCATAAGAACACAACCCCTCAACCAATTATATTTATTTTCTATTTTCACAACTGTCATAGCATTTGCGTGTCACTCCTCGGTATCTCAGTCTCTGTGGGATGATACTCTACTTTCACTTTTTACTTGTTCGACTGGTTCACTTGCCATCAAGGAAATCGACCAACAAGTTTTTGGCGCCATTGCCGGGGACTGCTGATACCCTTTGTGATGACGCCCTTTTGCTTAATAGTTGTGATTTACTTAGTAACAGAGCTCACTTTCTCTACTCTTGATTTTCAGGTACATTCTGCAGTGTATGCGCAACTCACCGCCAGCCAATCTAGAGCCTTACGATCCTGTGATAGAACGCACCTAAAAACAAAGACGCAGAAAGCAGAAACGACGAAGTCAATCTGTTGACCAAGCAAACATGGCGGATATACCTGGCAACCACGAGCAGAAGCAACGTGAGCACCCAATAATAAACAGGGACAGCCAGGACCCTCCACCTCCAAACCCAGATGTGAACAAGGCCATCATGGAATTCGGGATTCCAGATCTAAACAAGCTGAACTCGGCCATCACACAACCAACCCTCAATGTTGGACACTTTGAAATTAAAGGTGTCATGATTCAGATGCTGAATGCAGTCGGGCAATTTGGAGGACTCCCATCCGAAGATCCGCACCCTTATCTCAAAACTTTCATAGAGGTGTGTGATTCTTTTGTTATCCCATAAGTTACACCCGAAGCCATTTGAATTAAATTGTTCCCATTTTCCCTAAGGGACAAGGCTTGAAAGTGGCTTAATAACCTACCTACTCGGCTCGCCACTTCGAGGAGGACCTCGGAAGAAGATTTCTGCTTTACTTCTTCCCACCAACAAGGAATGTTCAATTAAGGAAAGATATAGCCAGCTTCAAGCAAAATCCTGAGGAACTAGCCCATGAAGCTTGGGATCGATTCAAGAATCTGCTTAACATATGCCCACAAAATGGACTACAAGAATGGGCTCAATTGGAAACCTTCTACTGTGGACTGAATAGTGATACTCGAGCCTTTGTGGACGCCTACGCAAACGAATCTATTCTCATGCAGCCATACAACAAGGCATGCCAACTGTTGGAAACAATAACAGCACAGGGTTACCAATGGACTGACAACAACAAGATCCCATGCAAGGAAGTCGCAAGTATTAGCACAATGGATGTTTTAATGACCCTTACCAGCCAGGTGACAGCTTTAACTAATGCTATCGATGGACTACTCAGTCCCGTCGTACAAGCCAATCTCCAAAGTCCGTTAACTTGCAACAACTGCCTGAAAAGATGGCACGCACACTGATCTGAGAAGGCATCCTACTGCTAGTCTTGGGGACTACAAAGCAAGAAACAACTCAGAAATGCTAAGTCAACAGCTCACACTTCAGAAGTTAGAAGAGCAGATTGGTCAAATCACAGCTCTCACAGAGGAATGCCCAGGACCCCTACCTCATAGCATAAAAATTGCAGCCACCAAGAGTAACAAGCAAGAGGTAATGTTGCATCCAGGTAGCTTATTGGACGAGGCTACAAAGATGTTCACCACCAAGAATGATAAACAAGAACACACCAAGGGTGTTGGGGGATGACACTACGAGTTGATCACACATCACGAAGCCACCGACTAATCTCCAAATTTTCAGCTTTTCAAAATTCTTAGAGCTCATGCAAATGAGCCCACGCGTTTCATGGCACCTAAAAGATCGCTGAAAAAAATGCCCACCTATGTGAAGTTCCTCAAAGACACCATATCCTCAAAGAAAAAACGGTTGGGACTTGATATTATTCCCTTAACTTAGACGTCAAGCAATTCGTGCCAGCCAGGAAGAACCGTTAAACTACAAGACGCTGATCTCCTGGAAATTCCATGCATAATAAACGATCACATCACCATAAGGGCAATATGTGATCCGAGATCTCAAGTGAATATAATGCCAATACCAGTTTCTCAACAGTTGACCATCGGTAACTAGCAAACTGCTATGGTAGGCTTTCAACTGACAGATAGAACAATGATCTACCCAACCAGTGAAAGCCACAACTCCCTGATGCAAGTCAAAACAATGGTCTTACCCGTGGGTTTCATTATACATGATCAAATTGGTGTACACGAGGCGCCAATTATTCTGGGACGACCATTCTTAGCTCTGGGACAAGTATTAATGGATGTGAACGAAGGAGAACTCACACTAAATATAAATGGCAAGGAAGTGAACTTCAACCTATGAAAGGAAATGCAGCACACAGATGATTTAAACACGTGCTCGACATTAAACGCAGTGGACGAAGTCATACATGAGGCTTTTCAGGAATGTTATGACAGGGAGCCCGGAGAGTTGGAATTAGGAACAGGTGAGGAAGTTCACATTCAGGCAGCAATGCTAAATGGTACCACTCACAACTATCCTAACCTGACAAATAATGCGAGGTTCGAATCATTAGAAAGTGACTAGTAACGTAAGCACCCAGTCAAGCCATCCATAGAAGTGCTACCAATTTTGGATCTCAAGCCGCTGCCTGACAACTTGAGATATGCTTATCTCGGAGAAAATCAAACTCTACCAGTCATAGTTTCTGCACATCTCACCAGTGATCAAGAAACCGGACTCTAGCAAGATCACTCCATTCAAAAGAGCTTTTGGATGGACAATAGCCGACATAAAAGGGATCACCCATCCTCGTGCATGCATAAAATACGCTGGAAGAAGGATGTCGGCAATCGGTTGAGCCACAACGAAGACTAAACCCCATCATGAAGGAAGTAGTGTGGAAGGAGATTATCAAATGGTTGGATGCAGGAATTATCTACCCTATATCTGATAGCGAGTGGGTCAGCCTTGTGCAGTGCATACCCAAGAAAGGAGGGATGACTGTAGTGGAAAATGATAAGAACGAACTAATTCCTACACAAATAGTCACTAGGTGGAGAATATGCATGGATTACCGGAAACTGAACAAATCCACCCTCAAGGATCACTTCCCACCGCCATTCATTGACCAAATGTTAGATAGGCTGGCAGGTAAGGAGTACTATTTTTTACATGGGTATTTCGGATACAATCAGATTGCTGTAGCACCCCAAGATCAGCATAAAACCACCTTCACTTGCCTGTATGGAACTTTTGCATTCCGAAGAATGCCCTTCAGGCTCTGCAATGTACCGACCACATTTCAACGTTGTATGATGGCAATATTCTCAAACATGGTAGAAAAATCCATAGAAATTTTCATGGATGACTTTTCAGTGTTTGGAAAATCTTATGATAACTGCCTGTAGAACCTTGAATCAGTCCTTCAGTGAAACACCCGCGCTGGTACCGAAACCGCATTCGCCAGCTACACTTGGAGTTGAAGAATATCCATAGCGATCCACGCACGTTCTCTGCCACTCACCGTCGAGGTGCACCAGTTGCCGTTTCCCTTTCTCAGTCCCACTCTGGACTTCTGTTCGTGACGGGGGTTGAAGACGCTGCCGTTGAAGAGGACACGACCAGCAGCCATCCACCCCCTCCAGCTCCCCCTGCCCCGTAGCAATCTTTTATTTTGTTTCTCTTTTTCGGTTTTCTGTTATGACAATTTGCTAATACCCCGGGTGTATGCCCTAGGGTCCTTTTGTGAATGCTATGACGGTGCCGTCACTTTTTGCTATACTTCTATGTGCCCTACCCCTTCCTACGGCCCGATTATCTACCGATTTTCGATTTATTCTCTCCTTGCAATAGGGGCATTGCATCGTTCAAGTGTGGGGGGAACTCATATCGATTTGCGATATAATCTGCCACTAATATCTCTGTGATTATGTGTTTGTGCCCCGATTCACCCTGCATTTAGTTTTTTGCACCTACTGAAAATTTCTTCGAATTCCATAGTAAAGCATTAATAGGGTCTTCCAGCAATGGAATGAATGTTTGTGTAACCGAGCATAGGACAATTGCTTAGGGAACCGAACCTTTAGGCTTGGGAAATTGACAGCTAGCCAATCCGATACGAGGTAAAGTGGCGATGAGGAAGTTTAAAGGGAAGAACCCCAACGGAAGGATTAAATTGAGCCTACTTGTTATTTTGAGTGCATTTCGCTAGCCTATGTTTGATCCTTGATTTGTCTTAGTTCTTTGATAGACTATCTAGCATCCGAGTTTGAAGTTCGTAGGAAAAGGCATTCATGTCATCTCCATTATTCCCATACACAACCCTTTTTATCATCATCTTCATGTTGTCACCCCTCGAGCCATACAAGTATGCTATAGCAGTGGGATTTGATAAGAGAATTGAAAAAGACGAAATATGCTACGGTAGAGTGCTCCCTGAAAAGCCGCAGAAAAGACTAGAAGAGTCATGTTGATTTGGTTTGAAAAAAAAAGAGGAAAAAGAAAAAAGAAAAGAAAGAAGGAAGAACCCAAGAAAAGGCTTGGATGTAAAGAACAACATGAAGTACAAAGTTTGAGAAGAAGCACTCGGCTAAAGCCAAAAGAATTATCTGCCCAAGCTGCTATAGCATCCACCATCCTTTCCCATCTCACAACGCTAGGCCATCCTCACATTAAAACCCAAGAAGTCCTTTAGATGAGCGAATACTCAGAATGCTAGGAAGTAATCTTAGAACTTTACAAGGTTATGGATCTTCTCAAGGCCTGTTTGACAAGAGAGAAACAAAAATCCTCAAAGAGCGAGTGTAAACACCGAAACTTGAGAGCCCCTTGAGATTTCTTCATCTAAACGATACCACGCTTTATGAGCGGTTGGCACCGGCGGTGGGATTGCCGAATAGGGGATGGAAACTAAAAGCAAGCGTGTAAGCAATGTTATACAGACAGGAGTACCACGGCTATTAGTTCTTGCTCGCTTCATCTGATTTTGCCCAGGATGCAAAAAGCTATGTGTGGGGGTATTTGATGAGCACAAATAACACCATGTTTTCCCTATGCTTATTGGCTGAATTGAATGATAAATCAAAGCTTAACTGCAGATAATCTAAGCAAAAAGGCATACATTCATGACATAGGGACTAAAGAGTAGAAATCATTTACATGTGCTGAGAATGGAACAATTTACTTTGTTTTTAAGGAAAATCGTGTACCATAGCAGATACGATGCTATAGCATCCTGACAGGGATTCGAATTGCAATACAAGGCATCTTGAATGCTATAGCAAAGTAGAGGATGCAATGCTATATGACATGTTTTCTGACCTTTTTACCCCAATGATTTCAGGAAATAAAATAAAGGGCAATATTGACAGATAGGTTGCTAATGTAACGGAATAGAAGATGCGGAGGATCGGAACTGAAAGATTTGAAGAATCCTACGAATCAACGAAGCTATCTACTAGGACCAAAAGATATGATAGATCCCGACGGATTAGGAAAGGCCCGACTCGTAAACTTAGCCGCAAGAAAAAGACTGATTATAAAAGGAAGCAGCAGAGCCAACCCTAAGAGAATCGGAGAGCCCTAGAACCAGATTCTAACTTTCGGTAGACTCAAGAGAAGAGTGAGAGATTTCACAAGAGCATGAGATTTCCAGATAACCCAGCATATTTCCCTGCAGTACGACGGAACAAAGAAGACGTGGAGTGGTGATGTGACAGGACCTCGACCACGCCGTCGGACATTCCGCCAGAACTTTTTGTTTTTTTTTATTTTTATCTTTATGTTCTCGATCATGGGACATTTTGTTAGTGTCTGTTTTGTGTGTCCCTCGCCAGTCAAGAACTGAACTTTATATGGCTGGACGAGGATGAGTCTTTAAGTGTTGAATGAACCCAATTGCAATTTCTTAATTCAATAAATTTGGTTTGCGTATCGGAGTTCTAATTACTAGTCGATTAACGGAAGTTAAGGGCTAGATTTGTGGCCTCATCTTACAGGCAAGGAGTTGGGGTTAGACCTATGAAAAACAATGTTTGCTAGGCGGCCCGTGCATGGCTAGACCTATTATTGTAGGCTTTGGGAATGGGTCTACCTCTCATAACCATAACACCCTGAGCGTAGCACGGATCTTCTGACTAGAAAGTTGCCATAGGAATATGGAAGGAGTATAGCTAGCATCATAAGTATCGAACGCGGAAGCTTTGGTAGACTATAGAGGTGGGTTAACCAAATAGCTTTGTAAATTGTAGCTATGCTGTAGCAATTGCGGAAGTCGCATACGAGATAGATGCTATAGCATTGGGTAGAGCAACCGGGGACTGATGCACTTAAGGACGATTCTGCGTCCAAATAACTTCTCACGATATCTTCTCTCGTTACGGTTATTTTGTTTACGTTTGCTAGTAGCATAAGCACACAACCCCTCAACCAATTATATTTATTTTATGTTTTCATAACTGTCATAGCATTTGCGCGTCACTCCTCGGTATCTCAGTCTCTGTGGGACGATACTCTACTTTCACTTTATTACTTGTTCACTGGTTCACTTGCCATCAAGGAAATCGACCAACAAGACCACAGGCATCGAATAGTCAGAAACAACCATCAGTCAGTCGGCAACATACCTCTGGGGTTGGCTTAGGTGGTCCATCTGCTTCTCAACTAGAAGGAAATATACTTGAACCTTCACCTGGTATGATTGTTGATCCACTTGTGGTTGACGATTTCAAGAACTTTGCATTCTACTTTGAAAAGAGACGTTTTTGCCCAATTGTTTATGTTGATTTGGCCTATTTTAGAGATAAATGCAATTTGGATCTCACTAAGTGCCTTTTATAGTTTATGCCTCTGCTTCGTATTTGTCTTCCATATTCACCTGAGGTTGTTAGATGTTTTTACTATCACTTGCATTTACAACAAAAGTTTAATGAGGATGATGATGATACTCCAGTCACAAAGATTCGAGGCCAGGAGATTAAGATTACTGCTGCTGATTTAAACATTCTTCTTGGTGTTGTTGATGTTCTTGAGGATCCCCCAAAACTGTTTGATGTTGAATGCCACATAATTCTTCTTCCTAACATACCATATGATGGTAAGAAGGTCAATATCTCACCGGCAATGATAAAAGATGAGTATAGAGTACTGTGGTATGTGTATAGTAGGAGTCTGGTACAGAAAGGATAGAGTTTTACCCACTTTGTTAACAAGGACTTTGAGAGATTTGTTTCGATCATTGCTAAGGAACCCAGGAATCTTGGCAAGTGGATCTTAGATGAGATGATTACTTTTATATCAAAGGCCCCTGTTAAGAAGAGAGCCACTATGCCTTATCCTTCTTTGGTCTCTCACATCCTTCAGACTCATAATATCTGGTACCTTTCTAATGACAAAGAAGAGTTTCCAAGAAATTTTGCCCCGAGCATATGATCAGGATGAGAATATCATTCACTGAGGCTTCCACAAAGAAGAAGGAAAATAGAGAAAAACCAGTGGTTAAGCCTTCGACATCGAAAGTTCTAGATGAAGCTGAATCTTCTCAGGCTCTTCCTACATCCACAGCTACTCCATCTTCTTTCACCAATGCCTCTATTCAAGCCATTGTCAACCAAGCAGTCCAGAAGGCCATTGCTCCTCTGATTACTCATTGCAATGAGGTTACATCTATGTTCCTTAATTATAAGCAAGTCAATATCATTATGGTCAATGCCACTAGTGAAGAATTAGATTGATTCACTTCTCAAATAAATACAAATTCTCTAAATAACTTTAAGTTTTAGACTGAGTTAAAAGCGAAAATGATCAAACCTAAAAAGCATGTGCTCTCTCTTGACAAGACAATGGATGCCTTGGGGATAAAGCTTCACTCTCAGCCATCTGCCTCTGGTTATGTTCCTTCACCCTTTACTTTTCCTGAGCCTTAGCCTATAGTTGCTCTTGATCCTATCTCTGAGTCTCCCATTCCCTCTGCTCCTACTCCCTTAGTGGCATCCACCCCTGTTTTAGCCACTTCTCCCATTACTGAATCTACTCCAGCCACTGTGGTTATTCTTTCTTCTCAGCTTTCACCCATTGATCCCTCCACCATTAAGCTTCCATCCTCCTCATCCTCTGATTTCCCAGATAACTCTCCTCCCTTTCCTTCTGTCAAAACCTCTCTTTTCGTTAATGACAAAGGGGGGAGAGCTAGTTGTGAATTTTTTCCCCTGTTGTTATTAGTCTAGTTGTAATATTTTTCTGTTGTTATTAGTTTGATTGTTGTATGCCTTATTTGATGGCACATCTAGTTTAATGGCACTTTGTTCTTTTGACTATAATTTGACTAGATGAATATATTTTGACTGCTATTAGTTCATGCTATCTGTGCTTACTTAGATAAATCTTCAGAAAAATATTTTCAAATTTTTCAAAATATTATAAGTATTGTCATCATCAAAAAAGGGGGAGAATGTTAGTTCTCGATGTTTTGATGATAACAAATACTAAGGTTTTGATTCAGCAATTGTTGTCCAAGTAAGAAGTATGCTCGAGCACGAGTCTGTCTCTGCTCAAGCATACTTCATTTAACAATGTATTAAGTATTTTGTAGAAGCTTACCCGAGCATCAATTAAGTAACGCTCGAGCAGCCTACTCGAGCAAGGCATTTCTGGTGCTCGAGCATGGTCGAACAAGAATGAACAATACTCTCGTCAAGGCTGGCATTCAAGCGGCAAGTAAGTAACGCTAGAGCATGATGCCCGACATCGGCAAATCTATGCTCAAGCATTATCACTAAAGTAACATTCTTTCTCTGTTTGCATGATTCTCGACCAAGGTTTATACGTTGCCCAAGCATGGTGCTCAAGTAGAACACTCAGCTTGCTCGAGCAGTCTCAATCCTCTATCTTAAATGCTCTCTGTCTAAGTTATTCTCGAGCAAAGTTTAAGGGTGGCTCAAGCATGGTTCCCGAGCATAGTAAATTTAGTGCCGAGCATTAATATTTCTTTTCATTCTTTCTTCTCTATCTTGTTAGTTCTCTTTGTGTTTTGATGATGCCTAACAATTGTACTTAATGATAAAAAGGATTGCAAGAAACCTTGAGTTGTTAAAAATATGTTTTTAGAAAATGAGTAACTCAAGTTACTGAGTATAACTCAAGTTACAGTCTTCAGAAAGTCCAATTTACTGTTCAAAGCAACTCAAGTTGTAAGTTTAAGAAAAATCAACTTTGCAGATATCATAACTCGAGTTACCACTTAGCAACTCGAGTTATGGACTATACTTCATTGTTTCAAAAAACTTCTCGCGATATCAATTTTTTCATCAACTGATATAACTCAAGTTATCTGGTATAACTCGAGTTATAAGCATATCAGAAAGCTTCAACTGATATGAAGCAACTCGAGTTACTAGGAGTAACTCGAGTTAGAATAGTGGCAATTCCTCTCTGTCTGATTTTATTTTTAACATAACTCAAGTTATGAAGTGTAACTTGAGTTACGTAATTCAACTTAATCTCGAAGTTTTAAACGGTAAGAAGCAAGTCGAGTTACTTAGTATAACTCGAGTTACTCAGTATGCAATCTCATCTTTGATTGAACTGATTCAATTATAACTCGAGTTATGGTGTATAACTCGAGGTAACCTTTCATTGAGATATATTCATTGAACATGTTTATAACTCGAGTTATCATATGCAACTCGAGTTACACCCATATCGATTTTGAATTTCATCGTTCTCGTAATCGAAATCTTATCATTATGCATTGGGTAGTTGATATTATTGGTTCTTATCCTTTCTAACCAAGTTTAATCAGTTTGCTAGTGTGTTTCAGACATGTTTAGCAGGTTTAAACTTCAAATTACCATAAAGCAAGATTATGTCAGAAGCATTAAATGCAAAGCGAGATATTCACCATTTCGGCAAGAAACCTTCTCGAGCAAGCGAAAAGCATTCAAATGTTCCTTAGACAACATTCTGAGTGTGTTTCAACGGACAATTTGAATAAAGAATGTCAACAGAGAATAACGGACGAACGTCGGAAGCATACAAATAGATGGAGCAACGAAATCTCAACGGATACATTCATTACTCATAACGGCTCATTTAATTCGTCTCAACGGTCATAAATGCTATCATCTATAAAACCCAGAAGCATTGAAGTCTCCAACCACCGAAACTCTACGCATTCAATTAGGAATTAAGTTCATTTACTGTTTCAACTCAAAGAGCTAGTATATTTGGATATATCAATCTTCAATGTTTATTTATCTACTCTTTTAGAGAGTTTTTTATTGATTATCTATCTTGTAAGAATCTCAAAGTATTGGGACTTTGGGGTTGGGATATTTGATTACAACTTGTAAGGGGGAGTAAGTTCTAGTGAGTGAATTACTCCGTGAGTTACAGAGTGTGTAATCTTTTGAGTTAGTGAAATCCGGGAAAGTCTGGGGACAGGACGTAGGTCAAGGATTTAGACCGAACCAGTATAAATCGCTTGTGTTCATTCTTCTTCTACCTTACTCTGTTCATCCCTATTTTAGTTACCCTTAAACAGAGCATTTTCGGAAGAAAATTTAATATCCCCAATTCACCCCCCCTCTTGGTGATATTCCGTCTTTCATATCGAATAATGCTCAAGCAAGTTCTCAGGTCTACTCGAGCAGTCTACTCAAGCATAACATAAATGCTAACACTCCAGTTAAATTTGTATCAGTAAGGTATTCGAGCATTAGAGATTTTGTGCCCGAGCATGTGCTCGAACATGGACTCAATATTGCTCGAGCATGAGTAAGTTCGACACCTCTGTAGAGGCTATTTTCTCATGTCTACTCGAGCAATCAAGACCATCTACTTGAGCATGGTTCATCGTCTATCAATAATCATGAAATCGTGAATAAGATTTATTTGGGTTATTATTCGTATCTTATTTAAATCTCATTTACATTATTTCTAATAATCTTTATGAGTGATTTATAGTGCCGAGCAGCACCTCTATGAAGAATGACAACCCTCAACGCCATAACAGACTGAGCAAGATATCATTGCTACAACATTGCCTCTAGTCGTCGCAACCTAAACAGAAATGTTGTAGCCTCATCATCACAACAAAACCGTGATCTATGATCACCTAGTGTGCTAAAGCGAAGCCTGCCTTTTCCACAGTGACTACAAAAGCAGGGTCAAGAGAAGCAATTTTGAAAATTTCTCGACATGGTGTTGTAGCTACATATCAATATCCCCTTAGTGGATGACTGGAACAGATGCCTAGCTATGTGAAGTTCATGAAAGACATTTTGTCCAAAAAGAGAAGACTAGAGGAATTCGAGACAGTAGCATTGACCCAGGACTGCAGTGCCATGCTAACAAATCGGCTACCACCGAAATTAAAAGACCCTGGCAGCTTCACTATACCCTATGCAATTGGATCTCAATACACAGGGAAGGCCTTATACGACCTTGAAGCCAGTATTAATGTAATGCCAATGCCTGCCTTCAAAAGATTAGTAGTTAGGGAAGCAAGATCCACAACAATTACGCTACAGTTTCAATAATTTTTTAAGGAGATTAGTTGTACCACTTCAAAGCAAGTCAGACCCTAACAGAATCCAAGCTCTGAGTAGCATTTAAGCAATTCATGCAATGATGCTATGGCTGTTGGATATGATTAGTTTTGATGATGTCTTATGTCTTATATAGATGTCATTATTAAGAGCAAAAAGTCTGCATACTACACTTATCGTCTACTTTGACTAAGTCTTATATTTAATGTAGATGTGAAATTCAATATTGAAGAATGATCAAGAAAGTAGATTGAAGAAAGAAGTTCTTGCACACATATAATGGGAATATCGAATGTAAAGGAAGCAAGAAGTTATCAAAGGATTTTGGGAATAGTTAAGAAGAAGAGGACATATTGAAGAAGGTAGACCTTGCGAGAGAATGATGAGTTCAAGTTTAATGACGGAGAATGATCAACAAGAAGATCAATAAAGAAGTATTGAATTAGAGAAATAAATTGAATCAAAAAAGAAAAGAATGATCAAGAGAAGAGAAGAAAGAAAGAGTTGAGTTATGGAGAATGATCAAGAGAAGAAGAAAGAAAGAAGAACTTGTTGAATGGAATGATTATATCATTATTCAAGTTCTAGAAGTCTCCACGATCAAATGAAATTTAGAATGACTCAATTCGAGTTAAAGTCGGCAAAAATCAGCTTCGGGATGACAAAACTCGAGTTCACAACTCAAAACTCGAGTTTCTTACTTCGCTACAATAATTTGCTCCTTTGGTATAAGAAAACTCGAGTTAAGAACTCAAAACTTGAGTTTGTAGTGTCCTCTGCACCTCTGGGATCTCTAGACTAGGAAAAATTGAGTTTACAATGTTGATAAGCACCTATGCTACTCTGTTTCACGTTCAGCACAGGCGACGTCTGGTAATTCAATGATATCTCCTAAACCAGAAGTCAAATTAAGGTGAAACCAGTGGCATATGGAACTAGACTCCCAATGCATAATTTTGATATACAATTCAAGCCCAAAGGAGTTCAGATCAAGGAGCTTTGAATTGTGGAAGTTGACAGTGAAATCCACAACATACGGTAAAACCAAGCTTCAATGTTTTGAGTGTATCTCACAAAATACAAATCCGATAGAGCTGAAATTGGTAGCTTGTGAAATTAGACTCACAGAGCTTTCCATCAAGAGTTGAATGAACCAAAATGAAGTTTAGACCAGGGAGATATGACCTTTGAAAGTTGACAGTTAGTTCAAGAAGGCTCAACAAAGTCAAAACTCGAGTTTGTAAGTACAAAACTCGAGTTTTTGGGTTCTGAGGCAGCGAACTTGAGCATCTTCCAAAATCAAGTTTGTGAAAGCAAAACTTGAGTTTTGATCAGACAAAAACAATATGGAGCAATGCAACAACCTCAAAACTCGAGTTTTGCAAATGAAAACTCGAGTTTTCATCTCGCTTCGAGAAAATCACCGTTTCGAAAATCATGATTCTTCTGATAAACATCCAGATGATTACCCAAATGATTTATAACACTTCTTAACATTATTTATGTCATTTGTGTACATGTTTCAGATGATCAAAGATTGTTAAACTGAAGATCAATAGTAAAGTAAATGCTGATGTCATAGCTGGTTGAGAAAACGAAGTTCTAACGGCTAGTTCCATCTGAGTCTAATGGCTATATTTCTTTATCCAACTGTCATTAAATCTTCAAACGGTCATATATTGATCTCTACCTATAAAAGAGGATAGATTCAAGCAGAAAACACAGAGACACAAGCTTACATCTTCTACATGCTAATACTCCGATCTTCACATCATTTACTCTATGTTTTTTCATGTTTAGATAGCTTATCATAGAGAGTGAAGTGATTTGTATTGTTCTTCAGTGTTTATTCATTCACTTCTGAGAGAGAAGATTTATTGTAATCATTCTATCCTTCTATCTGAGAGTTACTCAAGATTGGGTGATCTTGAGTGGGAAACTCATCGTATTGATTACAGCTTGTAAGGGGAGTAAGTTCTAGTGAGAGAATTACTTCAAGTACAAAGTGTGTAATCAAGTGGGTGTATTGATTACAGTTTGTAAGGGGGAGTGAATCCTAGTGAGAGGATTACTCCAAGTACAGAACATGTAATCAAGTTGAAAGAAGATAGTGGATTGAAAATCTCAAGTGGAGCTTGAGGACTACACATAGGTCAAGGATTGGACCGAACCAGGATAAATCTCAATTTTCATATTTTCTTCCCTTATCTCTTATGTTTCCAGTATATATGTTTGAATGACTATATATTGCTTTATAACTCTTTACTGTCATACAAATTGGTTTTAATGAGTTGCAAAAAGATTTTTAAAGTTCCTAAATTTTTATACTTCACCCAATTCACCCCTCTCTTGGGTTCAGCCAGTTCTTACAATGGCAATCTACTCCGGCGAGCACACATAAAGATGGAGTCGGTGGTGGGCCATACGGGTTCGGCCCATTGAAGTCTCGCTTACATTTCAAATCTGGAAACCACCTTAGCTACGCCAAACGTCTGCAACACAAATTACCCTAAGATTTCCAAACGGTTTGCACCTACTCAACCCGAATTGTGTGCCCATGATTACTCAAAATTTACCATTATAAAATCTTACGAAACCTCTCGAAATAGACACCCGCTCCAATATTACCCAACATAATCTCAACAAAATCGTGCCTTACTCCATCTCCGCAAGAACTACAATGTTCTCATTTCATCAATGGCATGCACTAAGGGTTCTGGAGAAAAAGCACCTGCTGATGACCCAGAGGCTATGCCATTCGGCACCCGAGAAGCTGAAACTCGTTTCTAAACTCTCAAGGTTGATAGAACCCTAGCCCCCAAGCGAGGGTTTGATGCTAAGTCATTTGAGCAAGGCACCTATCCTGAATGTGTAATAGGGGTCATTCGTCAGCGAGGATGGGGGAAGTTTTGCCTCCACACCACTGAGGTAGTCACACCCCTCATCTTTGAATTTGCACAAATTATCCGGGAGGATCGCCTTACTTCATCACCGTCCAAGGAAAGAACGTGTTCTGCAGCGCCATTGCAATTCGCAAGGTTTATGGCTTAGACCCCACATACAACGAATACAATGAGCTTGTCCAGCAAGGGGAAAATTCTGAAGTCCTTACCCAGGTGGCTGACTGACTATGTGTACCCAACACCGAATGGCAAATCACAAATCAGGGATCATAAACTTGAAATCCAGCCATTTTCGTCTAGAAGCCCATGTCTAGTTTCACTTCCTCTACTACCGATTGATGCCCACTTTGCACACCCAAACCATCTCTTGGGAGCGTGCCTTCTTGCTGTACTGCCTTCTCAAAGGGAAGCAAATTGATGTTGATGCCATCATCTACCGGGAACTATTCACCAGCTTCCAAAATACCACGGGAAACCTTTGGTTTCCTACTTTAATCACTAAGCTCTGTCATAATGCTGAAGTTATTTTTGATGCTAGTGAGGAAAGGACTGACCTACCGCACCCCATCTCAGTGGCAATGGTGCAGCGAATCTTACAGCGGGCCCAGCCAAAGGCCCCCAGACCATTTGGGCCAATACTTTCACTGGGAATGCGGCCGATACAACTACAGAAGCTTTACCTGGATCAATTCTCGTTTCTACCTTCCATGCCATGAATGCCAACATCACTGCTCTGCAATGCTCGAGGAGTACATTACTTCTTCAGCAGCAAATGTTGTGGCAATATGTTGCCGACAGGGACCGTTGCCTTGCCACCAATCTCATGATGAATGCCCCAAAATACACTCCATTGCCGGAATTCCCAAAGACAATTTTTGAAATGAATAATTTGGCGGTCGGCCCTTCCCAACAGGAACCCACCAGCTCGTGAAAGCATCGACGGAGCAAACGCCCGCAAGAGGAAGAAGCAACACCCACACACTCTGCAGACACCGAAGATGACGTGGTGTCCAACTCTCATGACCAGACAGGTGGTAAGAGTTGAGCCCGCAGAGTACTTCACGACTTATGGTACTTATGTCTCCTTCTATTGTTTTTTATATTCTTTTCGTTTCTCTCAATGGATTTTAAGGTCTCATAGCAAAAAACAAATAAAAAATTGTTGCATCTCCTGGAACCAAGAACGTTTTTCCTCGCCTACCCTCTCCCTTTCCCTTCTTGGTTGCAATGGGGGCATTGCAATGATCAAGTATGGGGGGAGGCAATTTAATCTGTGCTTGAAACTTGCTGTCAATATGCTTAAAATAACCTTGATTTAGCTAATGTACAAAAGGGTAGAATTTTGAAAAATTTTATCTGCTAAAGCGTGAATATAAGCCTATAGCAGTAGGATGAATATCTGTAGAATAAAGCATAGCATGACTCCCTGATGGAAATTGAACCGTTCGGCTTGGGAAATTGACATTGCTGGTTAACATGGTGTGTGGTAAAGTGACGATGAGGAAGAATAGAGAGAGAACCCACTATGGAAGGATTTATTTGAGCCTAATTGTTTTTATTCTAGTGTGCATGTCAGCTAACCTATGTATGATCATTGCTTTGTCTTACTTCTTTGATAAACTATCTGGCTTCTGAGCAATTAGTTCGTAGGATAAAGGCATTCATGTCATACCCATCATTCCCATACACAAACCATTTAACATCATCCCCATATTGCTACCCCATTGAGCCTACACAACTGTGCTATAGCAGAACTAGTTAGACAGATAAGCTCGAAGAAAATTGTGAGGAAATGTTAGGCCGGAGTGCCTCCACTAAAAATGCTGCAGAAGAGCTGTGGTTTGCTCAAATTCCTAAAAAGAAAAAAGGAGAGAAAAAGAAGGAGAAAAGAAAGAAAGAAAAGAAGGAAGATTTAGAATAAACAGCAAAGTGACACAAAGTTCATTGGAGGCATTCGGCTAAGTTAAGAAACCTGTCTAAATACCTTGCTATAGCATTGACCTTCATTTTTATCTCACACATATTGTTGGTCGATTTCCTTGATGGCAAGTGAACCAGTCAAACAAGTTAAAGTGTAAGTAGAGTATCGTCCCACAGAGACTGAGATACCAAAGAGTGATGCTCGATTGCTATGATAGTCGTGCAAATAGAAAATAAATATATTGGGGTTGAGAGGTTTTCATGGCTATGCTAATAGCAGAAATAAACAGAACGAATTGAACTTGAGAAGATATCAGTAAGAAGTTAGGCTGAACTCAGAATCACCCTTAAGTGCATCACTCTCCCAGTTGCTCTACCCCTTACTATAGTATCTATATTGCACAGCTACCGCAATGCTACAGCATAGCTACTAACTACAAAGCTATTTGGTTAACCCACCACGATAGTCTACCGAAGCTTCCACGTCTGATACATATGACGCTAACTATACTCCTTCCATATTCCTACGGAAACTTTCTAGTTAGATCTGCTTTACGCTCAGGGTGTTATGGCTATGAGAGGTAGACCCATTCCTGAAGCCAACAATAATAGGTCAATCCGTGCATGGACTACCTAGCAAACACTATTTCTCAGAGGTCTAACCTCAACTCCTTGCCAGTAAGCCGAGGCCACAAATCTAGCCCTTAGCTTCCACTAATCGACTAGTAATTAATGCACTGATAAGTAAACCAAATTTATTAAATTAAGAACTTCCAACTAGGTTCATTTAACACTTTAAGGAATCATCCTCGTCCAGCCATATGAAAATGAGTTCATGACTGACGAGGGAAACACACAACAGACACTAACAGAATGACCCATGATCTAAATACTAAAATAAAAAGGGAAAAACAGAAAGCTTTGACGGAGTTCCAATGGCGTGGATGCAGCCCTGTCACATCACCACTCACGTCTTCTTCTCTCTGTCATACTGCAAAGAAGGATGTTGGGTTGTCCTGGAAATCTCGTGCTCTGTGAAATCTCTCACTCTTCTCTCGGGTCAGCTGAAAGTGAAATCTTATTTTGGGGCTCTCCGACTCTTAGGGTTGGCTCTGTTGTCTCCTTATATAATCGGGCTATCTTGCGGCACAAGTTACAGCGAGTTGAGCCTTTCCTAATTTGTCTAGATCTATCATATCTCTCGATCTGAGTAGATTGATTCTGCTGATCCTGCGGGATTCTTCAAATCTTTTAGTTTCGATCCTCCGCATCTTCCATTTCATTATATCACCAATCCACCAGTCATTATCGCCCTTTTTCTTTTATTCCTGAAATAACCTGGATAAAAAGGTCAGAAAACATGCCGCATAGCATTGCATCCTCTACTTTGCTATAGCTTTTGTGATGCCTTGTATTGCACTTCGAGTTGCTGTCAGAATGCTATAGCATCGTATCAGCTCTACTATACAGTCTTCCTTAAAAACAATGCAAATTACTTCGTTCTTAGTACATGCAAATGATTTCTATCCTTCTTTCCCTATATCATGAATATATGTCTTTTTGCTGGGTTTGTTCACAGTTAAGCTTATATTTACCATCCACTTTAGTCATGAAAATATAGGAAAAACATGACATAATTTGTGCTCATCACATATATAGTCATCCACACCATTACAACCCAAAAAGTCCTTTTGACGGAGGAAAACTCAAATACCAGGTAGTAATCTTAGAACTTTGACAAGGCTATAGAACTTCTGGGTTAGTATGGCAAGAGAAAAAGATAAACCCCCAATGTAAGAGAGCATAAACACTGATCTAAGAGTCTCTTGACATTTCCTTGTCTAAACGATATTTCGCATCACGAGCTACTAGTACTGGGCAGTGGGATTGCCTGCACCGGGACATAACTTAAGAGCACTAGTGCAGGCATAGTTTTGTGGATAGGCGTGCTACTGCTATTAGTTGACATTTGGCTCTATTATCTTTGTCTCTTATTTTGCCGAGGAGTGCAAAAAGCTAAGTGTGGGGGTATTTGATGAGAACTAATTATGCCATGTTTTCCCTGTATTTTATCACTAAATTGTATGGTGAATATGAGTTTTAACTGCATTCAATCAAGAAAAAAGGCATTAATTCATGATATAGGGAACTGAAGGATAAGAACCACTTACATCATAAACATGTGCTAAGAAAGAACAAGTTTTGAGGTTTTATAATAAAGTCGCATAACATAGCCGATGCCATGCTATAGCATCAGGACAGCTTTACCGAAGTGCAATATAATCCATACCTGAAGCTATAGCAGAGTAAATGATGTAGTGCTATACGACATATGTCCTGATTTTCTATCAAGGTTGTTTCAGGAAATATGTTGTAGGGCGAGAATATCGGTTAGATTGTTGACATATTGAAATAGAAGATGTGGAGGATTGAAACTAAAGATTTGAAGAATCTGCGATATCGACGCCGAATAAATCTACCGAGATTGGAAAAGAAGATACGATTGGACCTCAACAGATTAGGAAAGGCCCAGATCATTGAACGTACGCTGCAAGTAAGACCAGACTATTTAAGGAAAAATAGCCAACCCTAAAAGGGGTCGAGTCGTCGAGAGTCAAAGACCAATCCCATACGGCCAGACTTGAAAGAAGAGTGAGAGAAGTTGTAAAGCACGAGGACTCCAAGAGAACCCAGTATCCTTCCTTGTAGTGAGACAGAAAGACGAAGACGTGTAGTGTTGACATGACAGGGCTTCTTCCACGCCGTCGGAACCTCCATCAAACTTTATGTTTCTTTATTTTAATCTTTTACAATGGGCTATTCTGTAGTACTTTGTTTTGTGATTTCCTCGTCAGTCATGAACTAACTTCCTGAGGCTGAACGAGGATGATTTTCTAAGTATAGAATGAACCTAGTTGTTAATGCTTCTTGTGTCAACCATCGTTGGTCATAGGGATCGAAGTTTATGGTCCCCAAGGTCAGCGCCAATGTTCTGTATGAGAACAAGGACATCTCGCCGGATGGGCTAGCGGGTTGATATTGTTGGAATCTGTACAACACAGCGGATTAAAAAACTTACGGATCCAATCCCGAGGATCACTCAGGTGCGTTTAAACAAGGCTAGGGAATCCGAAATTACCTTAGGAGAATTCATTTGCGGCTTGTTCTTCGTTCAACGGGTGGGGCTGCCTCCTCGATCGGCGAGAAGACGACTCGTAGGATCGTCTTCCTCCACCGGTATCCACACGAACAACTCCCGAACACGGCTACGGCAGCGTGCTAGCGCCTCTTGTGCGTCTCTCTTAATTTTCCACTCTAGGGTTTTTCTCGTGGCTTTCTGAATGCGCTCGACAAAATGTCCCGTGAGTTTTCTAAACCCGTTCGACGCATTATATAAAATTAATCCTCATTAATTTTGAAATTCAAATTTCAAATATGGATTAAAATACATTAATTACATCAATCAAATCGATGTAACGTATTTAATCCGCATTAAAAGCGATTTGAAATTCGAATTTGGAATCGGATTAAAATAAATGTATTAATTAAATCCATCTAATAGATCTAATCAAATCCATTTATTTAATCCAAATTAAAAGCCTTCGATTTAATTTATCTCTATAAATTAAATCAGAAATAATATCTATCTATTTAATTTAAATTTAAGATACCATATCTCAATTTAATATTAAACGGATATACGATATCTTTATTCGAAATTAAATGAGATACAATATCTCTATTTGTTTTAGATATTTAATTTATCAAATAAATTAAATACAAAACAAATATTATATATATTAATATTATAATCTCTATTAATAATATTAACATATATTAATTTCGAATTTAATATATATATATATATACATATATACATATATATATATATCCTAGATTAAATTTAGTATTCATTAAATCTTAGACGTATCTAAGATTCAATGAATCTGGACACATCGCTCGTGTTGAGTTATTCTTGTGTGCGACCTACGGGCCCATATGAGATTGGCGGTGGGCCAACAACGTGTCGACCCACAAATCGCAAGCGGCCTCTAGCAAGACATTGCGACTACCCAATTCACATGGGGATCGATGACACGATACAACCTATCGTACAACCATGTCACGTCCCTTTTGTCACGCGATAATTTGGTCAAGGATGAGGCATGGATAATGTCAACTTCCTTTCCACGACCATTACTTTCTCGATTCTTGAGTAGTCTGAAATGGAAACTCCTTTCCATCACAGTATGGCCATACATTCGAGGGGCCCAGTATTATCTCTCTTCAAATGTGAGGGACAAATTCCATCTTGACCATTCACATTCCTCCGCATGAAAACCACTGATCCCGATCCTAGCCTTTATCATCACCCGGCTAAAGGTGACTTCTGACTAGGTCAAAGACCAGTGACTCATCATGTAGGAATCCATGATGATCTCAGGTCATAGGGCGTCGTGACATGGTTATACATGAGATAAGCTTATAACTAGATCCATGCAGCTTTCTCATAGTGGGTCGGTCCGGCACCTTGTACTCTTACAAGTGCCCGTGACTTTGATTCGTATCTCCATACCTCATCGAGTCATGCGGTCTTATCTCATCTTCGCTCCCGTGTAGATGACCGACTAGGGACATTTAGGATATCATATATAAGATATATCCAGGGATACAGTTATCAATACGAACAGGCAAATGAAAATGATAACAAAAGAGAATACTTTAAATAACTTAAATATCCAAAGTACAATGAATTGCCCCTAGGGCATAATTTCCAACAGACTCCCACTTGCACTAGGTGCAATCATTAATTACTCTAATTCCCATTGCCCTAACATGACGCTCATGTGTCGCTTGTGCATTATAGCTGACTTAGTAAGAGGATCTGCTACATTGTCTTCTCCTGGTACTTTGCATATGCTAGTATCACCTCTCTCATTGATTTCTCTGATGAGATGAAATCGCCTGAGTATGTGCTTGGTCCTTTGATGTGACCTAGGCTCCTTTGTCTGTACAATAATGCCGTTATTGTCACAGAACAAGGTTATTGGATCGAGATGGTAGGAACCACCCTAAGTTCGGTGATGAACTTTCTCGATCCAAACGGCTTCCTTAGGCGCATCCGATCTTTGCTATATACTCAGCTTCCGTTGCAGAATCAGCTACAGTGCTCTGCTTAGAGCTCTTCCAGCTCACCGCACCACCATTCAACGGAATACATATCCCGATTGCGATCTTGAATCATCTTGGTCGGTTTGGAAACTCATATCCGTGTAACCGGTTACACGAGCTCATCCTCCAAGCCGCCATATACTAAGAATATGTCCTTAGTCCTTCTTAAGTACTTAAGGATATTCTTGACAGCAATCCAGTGACTCTCACCGAGATCTTGTTGATATCTGCTGGTCATACTCAAGGCAAATGACACATCTGGTCGAGTACATAGCATGGCATACATGATAGATCCAATGGCGGAGGCAAATGGAATCTTACTCATGCGGTCTCTTTGATCTTGTGTACTAGGACACGAGATCCTTCGAGATGGATGCCATGAGACATGGGTATGTTACCCCTTTTAGATTCCCGCATACGAACCTATGCGGTATCTTGTCTATGTATGTGCTCGACTTAGGCCTATCGGCCTCTTGGATCTATCTCTATAGATCCTGATCCCTAGGATATAAGAGGCTTCGCCTAAATCTTTCATTGAGAAAGACTTTCCTAACCAAGACTTGACACTCTGCAAGTTAGGAATGTCATTCCCAATGAGTAGGATGTCATCAACGTAAAGCACTAGAAATACAACTGTGCTCCCACTAACCTTCTTGTAAACACAAGGTTCATCCATGTTTTGAATGAATCCAAACTCTTTGACTACTTCATCAAAACGATGATTCCAAACGAGATGCTCGCGCTTCAATCCATAAATGGATCTTTGAAGCTTACATACTTTCCCGAGTCCTCGGACGCACAAAACCCTCGAGGTTGTGTCATGTACACATCCTCAAGCGGCTTTCCGTTAAGGAAGGCTGTTTTTGACGTCCATCTGCCATATCTCACAAGTCATAATATGATGCAATGGCAAGAAGGATTCTCGATTGATTTGGCCATTACAACTGGGAAAAGATTTCATCATAGTCCACACCATGAGTTTGAGTGAATCCTTTTGCAACCGGTAGTGCCTTGAAGACATTTACTTTGCCATCCATGTCGGTTTTCTCTTTGAAAACCCACTTGCACCCAATGGTTTTTAAACCTTCGGTGGATCGACTAAGGTCCATACCTTATTTTCGTACATGGATTGCATTTCGGACTTCATGGCATCAAGCCATTTTTCGGAGTGCCGGCCCCACCACGGCCTCTCGATAGGTAGTTGGCTCATTCGTTCAATGAGCAAAACATCACGACTTCCCGCAATCGTCAATCCATATCTCCGACGCTGTAGCCATGATCTATCGGACCGTCGTGGGCCTTGTGTTACTTGAGTAGGCTCAACAACTTGTTGTGAGTCTTCTCCGATTTCCATCTGTGGTTCTACATTGTCCTGTGACTCTCGAACTTCTTCGAGGTTCACCTTACTCCCATTGGTTCTTTTAGAGATAAACTCTTTTTCCAAAAGGTACCATTCCGAATAACAAACACTTTGTGATCGGTGGGATTGTAGACATAGTATCCTTTTGTTTCCTTAGGATACCCCACAAAAAGGCATTTTGAGGATCTGGATGATAATTTATCAGAGGCTTGTTGTTTAACATAGACCTCACATCCCCAAATTTTAAGAAATGACAAACTGGGTTTGTTCCCAGTCCATATCTCATATGGTGTCTTTTCAACTGCCTTTGACGGAACACGATTTAGTGTGAACGCAACTATTTCTAGGGCATGGCCCCAAAAGGAAGGTGGAAGGTCTGTTTGACTCATCATAGATCGAACCATATCTAATAGAGTTTGATTCCTCCGTTCAGAAACACCATTCCATTGAGGGTTCCTGGAGGAATAAGTTGTGAGATGATCCCACAACTCCTAAGATGGTCAATGAACTCTTGGCTCAAATATTCACCACCTCGATCAGATCGAAGTGCCTTAATTGTTTTGCCAAGTTGGTTTTGCACTTCATTTTGGAATATTTTGAACATTTCAAAAGATTCAGACTTATGTTTAATTAGATAGATATACCCATATCTACTGAAATCGTTTACGAATGTAATGAAGTATAAATGCCCTCCTTCATGAGATGTATTCATTGGTCCACATACATCGTATGTATGAGGCCCAATAAATCGATTGCCCTCTCACTTGTGTCCAAAAGGAGCCTTTGTCATCTTTCCCAATAAACAAGACTCACATGTATCAAATGATTCAAAATCAAATGAATTCAGAAATCCATCTTGATGGAGTTTCGAAATGCGTTTCTCATTTATATGGCCTAGACGACAATGCCATAGGTAGGTCGGATTCAAATCATTTGACTTAAACCTTTTAGTAGTTATGTCATAGATTCGTCCATTATTAGGATGTTCTAAATTTAGTACATAATGACCAAAGATGAAAATCTCCATGAGCATAAAAAACATCATTATGATAAATCAAACATTTACGGTTCCCGTAATGGAAGTATAACCTTCCTTATCCAAATAAGAAAGCGAAATAATGTTACTACTAAAAGCAAGAACATAAAAGCAATTGTTCAACAATAACAAAAGCCCACTAGGCAGAACTAGTTCATAAGTGCCTACGGTTAAAGCAGCAACTCTTGATCGGTTTCCAACTCGTAGGTCAACTTCGCCCTTCTTCAATCTCCTACTTTCCTTGAGACCACGCACATTTGTACAAATGTGAGATCCACATGCGTATCAAATACCCATGTAGAGAAGTAGAAAAATAAATATCTATGACATAGATACACGCGATAGCGCCGCTATCCTTCTTGTTCTTTTTCACACCTTCTTGATAGAGTTTGCAATTCCTCTTCCAATGACCCGGTTCATTGCGAAATAAGCGAGACCCCCATCCTTCGAAGGCTTTGCCTTCTTGGTCGTAGGCTTAGATTCGGGCTTGGGGCTCATTGGTCTTACCACGGTGAGCCTTTGCCCCATCTTTTGCCCTTGCCTTTCTTTTTCATACCCTTTCCTTTCTGAACCATCAAAACAATGCTGGGCTTTTTCTTAATGCTTTGCTCAGCTGTTTTGAACATCCCATGCAGTTCAGAAATTGATTTCTCCATGTTGTTCATATTATAGTTCATGACAAACTGGTCATAACTGTCCGGGATTGAGTTCAAGATCATATTTGTAGCTAACTCCGGACTCATGGGAAATCCCAGCCTCTCAAGGTGATCAAGGTAGCCTTTCATCTTCAAAACATGAGTGCTAACTGATGCACCTTCAGCCATCTTGCAAGAGTGTAAGGCCTTAGTGGTCTCATACCTCTCTTGCCTTGCTTGTTGCTGGAACATTTCCTTGAGAAGAGCAATCATCTCAAAAGCCTCCATATGTTCCGGATCTCTTTGGAGTTCGGAACCATGGTGGCAAGCATCAAGCATTCTGCATCCACAGTCATTAGTATGCTTCGTGTAAGCATCTTTCTCGAGCTCTTGGAGCATTAGCCGCAGCTCGTCGGGGAATGGGTTCATCAAGGACATAAGTCTTTCTTTCCTGCTTGAGAACAATTCTCAAGTTTCTAAACCAATCAAGAAAGTTTGTCCCATTCAGTTTTTCCTTCTCAAGGATTGATCGCAGTGGTGTTGTTACGGTGTTAGTGTTCGACATGATTCTACAACTAAAATATGCAAAGTCAGTTAATATTCTCCCACCGAATTAACAACCCTCATTTTAATTAGTGGGCTAAGATCCATATTTGGCTTGATCTTAAGTCGCTTTGGCGGACGCTTAAAAACAAGTTATTTAGGTAGGCAACCACTTTGCCAATTACATCACATGTAACTCTTAGATCTTTATGGGATTTGATCATCATATGACCTAGCATGTTTAATCTCATCCAATGCCTTGAGATCCGAAACCGTTTTGATAATCTCAATTAAGTCAAGACAACAATGAATATAGAGCATCACCATTACTCTCTTGCCTCACCAAGATAACTCAAATGCATCCACTTGATTGGAACATACAAATGGGTGATCTAGGTTTTGGCAAGTATTCATTAATTGACGGCATTGTGACTTAAGATTTTATTTAGAGGGTATTATTGATATTTGTCTAATTAATCTTATTAATTCTACCTATATGAATGCAATCTTTATTCTATATCATATAACATCTAAATTAATTATGCTATGATCACATCAAACATAATTATGAAAAACTCGTGACATAACATGGCTCATCTAACCTAGAGTCCTCTCAAGCCAATGAGGGGACTTCTCTAAATAATAAAAGAAAATACATATAGAGAAACCTCTTTTAACATTCGAGGGGAGTGAGATGAGAAGAAAATGTACATCAAGATCATTTAGAGAGAGAGGCATGGCACGCAGGCCATATTTAAATTACAACACTTGTAAAATCTCAAGAGCCATGTTGTTCACCATACCCAAACAACACTTTGAAAGGTAAATTAATATATACATTAATTCATGATAAAATTCTCTAATTTTATATTATATTATATAATACATATATAATATGCCATGATTTAATTAATCGCGCTACGAACAATTAGGCGGTCCCTACGGCGGTCCCGCTAAAAAAGGCGTTGACTAAACCTGATTTCGCGTCGATGAAGAAGGCCGTCCCCAACGCCGTTGATCTGAGCGTCCGAACGCAGCCATGTCTAACATGACTATCGTCAAATCTGGACAGCCTAGAAAACTACATTGAATGATGAACCCTAACATCCTCGCGAATCCAGACTTGTTCGATTCAGCCTTCAACCCACATCGCGTCTGATCATCGTCTCTGAACATTTCAGAATCTGATCAATACGCGAACAGCAGGCCATCCGAGAATCACCAACATTCGATCACCATCAAACGTGTCTAATGATTCCGACCCCAACGATTCCAGCGTGATCGAGTTTCCAAACGTCCCAGCGCGATCGAGTTTCCAAATGTTTTAGAAACGCGACCTAAGTTCGAGAGGATGAACGATTCGGCCAGATCCTACTACGTCCTAAACGATTCAGAACTGGATTAAACTGCCGCGGCTCCATGTTAGAGAACCGATCAAACCCTAACGCGAACTCGAAACAAAAGATCGGGATTCGATTTGACATTCATATATCAGCCATATATAATAATCAAATGAAAGAAGCATGATTTAAATGCACGTTCGGTTGGCTTTGATACACGTTGGAATCCGGTACAACGGCGGATTAAAAAACTTACGGATCCAATCCCGAGGAGAAAAACCCTAGAGTGGAAAATTAAGAGAGACGCACAGAGGCGCTAGCACGCCTGCCAGAAGGTGTTCGGGAGTTGTTCGTGTGGATACCGGTGGAGGAAGACGATCCTACGAGTCGTCTTCTGCTGATCGAGGAGGTAGCCCACCTGTTCAACGAAGAACAAGCCGCAAACAAATTCTCCTAAGGTAATTTCGGATTCCCTAGCCTTGTTTAAACGCACCTGAGTGATCCTCGGGATTGGATCCGTAAGTTTTTTAATCCGCTGCGTTGTACGGATTCCAACAGATATTAGATCAAAGGGTTCAACCTGAGTATCTATGAGGTAGATAACTAGGAGAAAGTAGATGTAATTGGTGGTCGAAATGACCATAACATTCTTGATTTCCTACCAAAGAATGAGAATCAAAAGGTAGATTATGATTGCCATAAAACCAAGCCATGAAATTTCAATACAATTAATTCCCAAGGAATTAAAAGATAACTACTTAACTATAAACTATAAAAACTAAGAAAAGGAATCTAAGAAAATACAAATGCAAGTGAAAAAGAAAATAAGATTTATTTTTTAAAAAAAAATGATTCAAGATGCAAGTATGCTATAAATTAACTTGGAGACATGGTGAATTCAAACAAATAAGCTCAAAATCATATCGAGTTTGATACAAACACACCACACATAAACTATCAAGTCAAGACAATGCAATGAGTTATATGCAAGCTACCTAAATACAAAAATCCTAAAATATATGCAATGAAAAATCAAAAATGCAAATCTAACAAGCTTCACAAGAGAAACCCCTTATCAAAAGTGAACTTGACAATTAAATCACCTAGGGAGCCAATTACTTAGCTCCCCGGTAGCGGCGCCATTTGATGAAGACCTTTTTTCATTAGCCTTTGGGTCCACAATCAACAATTAACCAAGGATTGCGTATAGGCATACCTAGGACCGGTCTCTCTTTTCGAGAAGCCTTTTATTGAATCCTAAGTAATCTAAATGTCATGCAAATGCAATGAAAACACGGGGAAATTGATTTTTGGATTTTTAAATTAATAAACTAAAATAGAAATGCAATTTAAATGAAGCAAAGATAAAACATAACATAAGAAAATTAGATTAATCGATTAAAAATGATTAACCCGAATTCGGATTCCATAACCTTCATCGAACAAAAAGATAATAACCAAACTCGTGATTGATTCTGGACAAACTAAAATCTCTGCGTTTGTACAGATATTACCTCGACTAGACGATCGCTTAGTATCTGATCAAACACATGGCGAGCTCGCTGTGCGATCGCACAACGCTTTTTGGAACCCAGTCTGACCTATGTCCTTGGGATATCAATCTAGGTATTAAATCTAATACCCAATCCGCAATCATAATCGGATCCGATTAAAATAACAGAAACAAATTATGTTACCGATTGAAGCACGGGTCCTCTGGATTCATGGAATCCTCAATCCATGGGTCAATCACAGAAGCTTAACCAAGTATGGCTAGGCAAAACACAAGAAGAAAAGATGAAGAAGAACATAAACATGGTGAACAATTCAGAGAAAATGAAAAGCTTCTAATTTAATCCAAAAATCCCATAAAGCATAATTGAGAATATGTTTGTAGCCCCCATCTAATTTTCCTTATATAGGAAAGATGATTAAAATAAGGAAACCCCTAATAATAGAAACCTCTAATAAATAGGAAATCTCTAAAAAAAATAGGAAACCTCTAATAAATAGGAAACTCCTAATAAATATGAAACCCCTAATCAATAGGAAATCTCTATCAAAAAGGAAACCTCTAAAAATTGGTCTTTTATTACAAAATTCGGGCAAAATAAAAATCCAGAAAAATGTGTTTATCTTTAGCTCCAATTTTGTCCATCTTCTTGTCCGAATCGGTCTTCCGAGTCTTCATAACAATTATAGCTCTCTGAATCATCTAAAAAAAAGAAGAATGAGGCTAATCCGATATCTAGATCAAAAGTTATGGCGAAAATAGTGAAACATTGTAAATCTGGAATTTTATTACCAAAAACAAATTTAATCTAATTAAAAGCTTAAAGCCCAATTAAGTAATAAAACCCATTATTTCTCAATTAAACATTCCTAATTTATTAACCAAGAGATACAAATAAGTGAAATAATATTCAATTATCACTTCTTCTCCCCCTTTTTCATTAGTCAAAGAGGGTGAAGGAGCAACGGGTTCAGCAAAAAGGCTCGAAAAGCTGAGATGAAGGCCGAGAGGCAAGAGCAGAAGAGCAAAGCGAAGGCGAGGGAAGGATCATAAAGCCCGAAACCCAAAGTTTCCATAGTGGTCTCAACCCGAGACATCTCGATTCTCAATTGCCAATTGTTGCTTAGCTAGACCTTGAACATCCCTCCTCATTTCTTGAATCTCGACTATATTTCTTGTTGATCGAGAAGAGTGCTTGAAACTTGACTTCCATAAACTTGGATAACTTCTCCATTTCTAATCTCACAGGTCTTGATCATTTCAAAGATTGATTTGTTGAAAGCGGTCCATACGGTTTGATGATAATTGAATATTTCATACATTTCCTTTTATCTCTTGATTAATAATTTAGGACTCTTTAGTTAATAAATAATGGCTTTTATACTTATTTGGGCTTTGGGCCTTTGATTATATTTTAGCCATTTTTAATAATAAAATTCTAGTTTTACATTGCTTCACTATTTTTTCTATAACTCTTGAACCGGACATCGGATGATTTGCCTCATTTATGTTTCATATTTCAGATGATTTAGAGAGCTACAATTGTTATGAAGACATGAAGGGCAAATTCGGACAAGAGGGCGGTCGATTTTGGAGTCGAAGTCAGATGTATATTTCTGGATTTTATTTGGGCTCGAATTTTGTAATTAAATCCCACTTTTATTTTATTTCCATTTTGGGCTGAACCATTGTAGCCCATTTCCATTTTAGGTTAACTTTAAATCAAATGGTGGCTACAACACTATGTCATCCACATTTTTATTATTTTTTAGATTTAAATAGAAGTTTTGAAATTCTCTCAACTGTTCTTCATCCTTCTTCATGTTCATGATGAACTTCTTCATTTCGTTCGATTTTCATTCGCATAGCCATGATGGGCTAAGCTACCGTAATTGGCCCATGGATTGAGGATTCCACTATCTAGAGGACTCGTTCTTAACGGTAACAAATTCGTTTCTGTTTTGTAATTTCAGATTCGATTTACTTTCGGATTGGGTGTTGGATTTAACGTCCAGATTGAGATATCCCAAGGATTGAGTTTGAACTAGGTTTTAGTGCTTGTTGTGCGATCGTACAGTGACACGCCATTGTTCAGATAAATGCTAGGCGATCATCTAGTTGAGGGATTTTCTGGACGAAAGCAGAGATTTCGGTTCGTCCAGAATCAATCGCGAGTTCGTTTCAAAATCTGTTTTCGTCCGAGGAAGGAAAGTGGTGCAATTCAAAATCCTGGGTTGATCTTCTGTTTATCTGTTTAATATGTGTTTATTTCATTTTGTTCCTATTTCTGTTTTGAAATCCCCCCATTTTTATTGTTTCAATTTCGTTGTTATTGTCTATTCAGAACCACTGCGAATTCGTTGTGAAAACGACCCAGGTTCCCTATTACTGCAAATCTTTTATCGAATCTGGTTATTTTGAGAGGCATGGCAAATTTCTTTCAAAATATGGCGCCGTTCTTAGGGAATTTGCATCGAGTGGCCGGACGAATTTTTTTTTGACCCAGATCACTCAAACCAGGTATTATTCACAAGGAATTGGGCATTCTAAACAAGAATCACTTCCAAGTAGGAAGTGAGGTCTCACCTATTTTCCCTAAATTCCAATGTTTAGACCACTTTTTCGTTGTTTTTAGTTTCGATTTTTTTTTATTTTTACTTCGCTAGGTCTTTTTTTTTTTGAAGTATCTCGAATTGGCTAAAATTTGGTACGGTGATAGAAAATGGTCAAATAATCAAGACACAATGCTTACGCTTGTGGTGTTGAAATTTAAGCCAAATTCCATCGTTTAGACCACTTTTTCAATCTTTGAAGTTTTTTTATTCCATTTTTGGGTTCCCCAATGGTCTAGGAGTTTCCCTGTCAAGTCCCATAAATTTTAAAAATCATTTGATAGTGTTTGGACTTGTTTTGGTCAATTTTTAACATAGGTTTTTGTTTTTGTGTTTTTGCTTTTGTGTATCTTAGTGTTTTTATACTTCTTACCACTTCTGGTGGCATTTTCGTAATTCTGATTGTCTGGTGGCATTTTCATAATTTTCAGTATCTGCAAATTCTGCCATGAGTTTTTACTGCATGAGTACTAGGATACTACTAATCCAGAAGACTTGTTGTCAATTGATCCTGGAATAGAAAGAACAATTCTTACTACTATAAGAGTTTTTGGGCTAAGTCATAGGATTAATACTGAATTGAACATTGAACTTGAGCCTGATTGTGACCATTCGATTGTGTCCATTATGTTGATCTTTCGGATTGTGTTTCTGATAGTATTTCTGATAGTCTTGTTGTTTTCACTGATTCTAGTAGCAATTTTGCTAACTTAGACTTATGGCAGAAGAACAGGCAAATCGTCCTACTTTAAAGGAATTGGTGCCTCCCTTTCGAGTTGATGTGCGATGCTTCCAACTATCCGGTTGGTGCTATCTTGGCACAGCGGGTCTACAAAGCATCTCATGTCATTGCATATGCCTCCAACGTTAGACCTGGCTATCACCCAAGAGGGGGGTGAATTGGGTGTCAGATAAAATTTTAGGAACTTTGAAAATCTTTTCGCAACTTCTAAATCAACAGTTAGATATTCAAATAAGCATATACTCGGAAATATAAAAGATAAGGAAGAGAATATGCAACCGTGATTTATACCGTTCGGTCCAAAATCGTTGACCTACGTCCGGTCCCCATAACACAGGGATTCCACTATCTTTCAAGAACAATCACACACTCGTAAACGAAGGATGGTCCTCTCACTTTCGTACTCCACTCCCCCTTACAAGTTGTAATTGATACACCCGCTTGATTACACACTCTGTAAACGAATGATGGTCTACTCACTCTCAGACTCCACTCCCCCTTACAAGTTGTAATCAACACAATGTGTTTGCCACTCAAGATCTCCCAATCTTGAGTAACTTTTAGATAGATGTTTACAAATAAATCTTCTCTCTCAGAAGTGAATGAATAAACACTGAAGTACATAATCTATCATCTCACTCTCTAAACTATGTAAGCATTGAGAACAGAGAGTAAGTAAATATCAGAGGACTGGCATGTTGAAGTTGTAAGCTCGTGTCTCTGTATTCGCCATTGATGAATTCAATCCTTCGTGCATTTATAATAGTTGGAGAAATAGCCGTTGGTAGGATTTGAATTCCTCCGTTTGATTATGACCGTTGTTAGCATTTAACCATTCGCGCTCATCTCACTTCAATTGGGTTTAATGATTTGACTCTTTTTGTCTCTGTTCCACAAAGCTATCTGAAGATTTAACCGTTGCCAAATCATCTGAAGATCACTCAACATTATGATTTATGATCTCACAATAAATGTTAAATAATGTTTAGAAGTAGTATAAGTTCATTTGGAATTCATCTGGATGTTCTTGATGAGAAGCCACGATTTTCGGACACCGTGAATTTCAAAAACCACAGAGCCCAACTCGAGGTGTGGAAATACTTGACTCGAGTTTGTGCATCGTTGAAATCAGTTTGATCATTGGAAAATGCTATCTGACTCGAGGCATAAACTTCTTTGACTCGAGTGAATCAACTCAAGGTTGTATTTGAAGAGACTCAAGTGAATTCTTCACATTCGTGGTGTATCAGATCTCTCCGACTCAAGGCACACACTCTGACTCGAGGTAAAAACTGCTCTCCATTGTTCAAACTCTCGGGAAGGCCATTTGACTCGAGGTAAAAACCTCTCTCCATTGCTCAATCTCTCTGTCTGCTCCAAACACTCGAGGTAAGCTTGTTGACTCGAGGTAAAAAGTTGTCTCAAAGTGTGATATTGAAAGAAACTCGAGGCTATGCTGAATTGACTCCAGAAATTCGTGTGTCAAATTTTGAGCGTCATAGATCCCTGGTCTGAGCTCTGTTTTGGTTCATTTAAGTCTTGATGGAAATCTCTGTGTGTCTACGTTCCAATGGCACCGATTTTAGCTCAATTGGATTTGTAGTTTGTGAGATACACGCAAAACATTAAAGCTTGGTTCTGACTGTGATGGTGATGTTTTTGGAAACTTGTAAAATTCATATCTCCTTGATATGAACTCATTTTGGCTTCGATTATATATCAAAATGACGTGTTGGATGTCTAGTTTCATATGCCACTAGTTTTATGTCAATCCAATTCCTGGTTTGAGAGATATCATCAACTTACCAAAGGTCGCCGGAAGCTGAACGTGGAACGAGTGCACGAGTTGTCAGTAAGTTGGTTTAACTCGAGGTACATGAAGCCCGCTCGAGTTAATCATACCGTAAGACGAAAAATCACTTAGAAAACACTGTTGACTCGAGGCTGAAGGGTGTCGACTCGAGGCTAGACCCAGAACTCGAGGTAGTGACTTTGTCAACTCGAGTTAATCATCCTAGATGCCCAAAACACTCGTAGATAGACGTTAACTCGAGGTAAGCTACCGGCTCAAGTTAGTTCATTGAATTTGCTTATTTTAACTCCGATTTGAGCCGTTCCAACTTCCATATAAACTTGGGGACTTCTAGAATCAATCTAAGAACGTGTATAATGATTTTATCATTCCATTGAGCAAGTCCTTCCTTCTTCAAGCTCCTTTCTTGAATATTCTTCATTATTAAACTCCATATCTACATTAAATATAAGAATTAGGCAAAGTAAAACATAAATGTAGTATGCAAGCTTTTTCCTCTGGATAATGGCATCTATATAAGGCATCATCAAAACTAATCATAACCAACATCCAAGACTTTGGATCCTTCCCAGTCTAATTACACCACTACTGAGAAGGAGTTGTTTGCTATTGTATTTACTTTTGATAAGTTTAGGTCATATCTGCTAGCAAGTAAAGTAATTGTTTTCTCTGACCATGCTGCTTTAAAGTTTCCTTTGAAAAAGGCAAATGCTAAGCCACGACTCATCCGATGGATGTTATTACTCCAAAGTGAAGCACAAAATTGGGTAGCTGACCACTTGAGTCGCATCACCCATTTTTCCTCTCACCCCTCTTCTATTCGGGATGATTTCCCTGATGAGCAGCTTCTACAACTGCAAGGTAAGCTACCATGGTATGCTGATTTGGTTAACTACTTGGTAGCTGGTGTTTTGCCTATAGATTCCACTAGGGCCTAAACCCTTAAATTAAAGAGTAAGTCTAAATATTATGTTTGGTATGACCCTTACCTGTGGAAATTTTTTAGTGACCAAGTAGTTAGGAGATGTGTGCCTGATCATGAGTTTCACTCTATATTGCATTTTGCTCATGCTTCTGCCTGTGGTGGTCACTTTAAACCCTAAGGAACTCCTAGGAAAGTGTTAGACAGTGGATTATTTTGGCCTTCCTTGTTTCATGATTCCCATTTATTTTGTAAGTCATGTGATAACTGTCAGAGGACCAGGAGTATTTCCCGTAGGCATGAGATGCCCCAGAACCCTATATTGTTTTTTGAGATATTTGATGTCTGGGGTATTGATTTTATGGGTCCATTTCATGTTTCTCATGGTTATACTTACATACTGCTAGCTGTTGATTATGTCTCAAAATGGGTTGAGGTGAAAGCCACCCGAACTAATGATTCTTTTGTGGTGGTGGATTTTGTTAGGTCTAACATTTTCTGTAGGTTCGGTATTCCTAGAGCCATTATCAGTGACCAGGGTTCTCATTTTTGTAATCGAAGCATGAGTGCCTTATTACGAAAGTATGGAGTGCTTCACAAGGTCTTCACAGCATACCATCCTCAGACCAATGGTCAAGGTGAAGTCTCAAAAAGAGAGATTAAGAAAATCCTTTAGAAGACTATTAACTCTACCCATAAAGATTGGAGTAAGCGACTAGATGATGCTTTGTGGGCATATCGCACCGCCTACAAGACTCTGATTGGGATGTCTCCTTATCGGCTTGTCTTTAGTAAGGCATGTCATCTTTCGGTTGAGTTGGAGTATCAAGCCTATTGGGCCATTAAGCAGTGTAACATGGATTTGGTTAAGTCTAGTATGGAGCGGAAGCTACAGTTGCAAGAGTTAGATAAGCTAAGATTGGATGCCTATGAGAGTTCACGATTGTACAAGGAAAAGACTAAGGCATTCCATGATAAGCATATCCTAAGGAAGGAATTTTCTGTGGGCCGAAAGTTCTTGTTTAACTCTCGTTTGAAGTTTATGCCGTAAGCTTCGATCTAGATGGGATGGCCCTTTTGTAATCACTAACATTTTTCCATTTGGTCTGTTGAGCTATGTGATCTACCCACAGGAAGAACCTTTAAGATCAATGGGTATCGCCTCAAGCAATTTCATGAGGGATCCCAGCAGCAGCCTAAGGAAGCAGAGATTCTCCTCATTGATGCCACTTACCCTCCATAAACCCCTTGGGGAGTATTCTTCTTTCTTCTCCCTCTTTCTTTTATTTGTTTCTCGTTTTCTATTTTGCTTTTTGAAAATAAATACAGTCTCTCTTTCTATGATTGCTACATATTATGAACTAGAACATTCTGGTTTTATTGGATCATTCTGTTTGGTCTGCAATTCTTAACTCTTTGATTACATGTCTTGGTAGTTGATTTGATGTTGTTGATTGCCTAAGTTGGTATTGACCTTGTGAGATTTTGGGCCTGAATGAATGGAATTCATCTTTTACCATTCTTTCTTTCATGTGTGCATCTACTCATGACTTGTGTTCTTTAGAACTTGCTCCTTTTCTTTTTGAAAGTACATTTTTCATTTACGTGCATAAGTATGATGGAAGCTTGTTCTCTTTCTTTCAATTTCCCTTACTTTGGCCAAATAGCCTTTCCCTTGCATTATATTTCTATTGCTAGCCCCTTTGTGCCTTCTTGACTCATTATTTTCTAAGCCATATTACAAGCCTAAGTGTAAAACCATTTTATTCCACACCTTGGACATTTATTGAGCACTGGTTTTACCTTGGTTTTGTGTTTAAGTGTGGGGGTTGCTCAGGAGTGCAATAATGTAAGTGTGGGCGGGAGATATTTGATTTTGTCATTGTATATAATTTTCTCTGAAAAAAAAAGCAGAAAAAAGAGAAAGAAAAAAAGAAGAAGAAGAATAAAGAAAGAAAGAAAAACGAGAAAAAAGAAAAGAAAGAAGAAGAAAATACGAGAGAGAAAATAAAAGAAAATACATAGAAAGAAAGGAGACATATGAGTAAAATAAAAGGTTTCATACATAAAAAAATGATTGTGTTAATCAGTGCTCTTTTTAATTTTTTTGGTGCTTAGCCTTTCATTCCATACTATAACCTACCTTCACCCTAGCTTTATTACAACATTGAATAACAAGCTCTCTTGATTTGTCATGCATGTGTTTTGAGTAGTGGAGACGTAGAAATTGAGCAAGCTTAAGGTAGAACAATTTTCTTGAGTAGAATTTGAGCAATACACTTATTGACCTTATACACTTGAGAGATTGATTGAGGGCACCCCTTGAGAGACCATCTTGTGTGATTAGCATCATTGATTGAGATTGCCGGGATTTGTAATTTAAGATGAAAGGATTTCAGTCTTGATTGATTGGTCATTTGAAGCTTTGTGTCCTTTGTTAAATTTTTGCATCGTTAGCAATTGTTAGAAAAGAAGAGTTTCTCCTTTAGGTCTTTTTCTTTGAATTTTGCTCGGGGAGTGCAAAAAGATAAGTGTGGAGGAATTTAATAATTGAATATTTCATACACTTCTTTTTATCTCTTGATTAATAATTTAGGACTTTTTAGTTAATAAATAATGGCTTTTATACTTATTTGGGCTTTGGGTCTTTGATTATATTTGAGTCATTTTTAATAATAAAATTCCAATTTTACATTGCTTCACTATTTTTATCATAACTATTGAACCGGACATCGAATTTGCCTCCTTTTTTTCCATATTTTAAATGATTTAGAGAGTTACAATTGTTATGAAGACATGCGGGGAAAATTCAAACAAGAGGGCGGTCGATTTTGGAGCCAAAGTCGGATGTATATTTATGGATTTTATTTGGGCTCGAATTTTGTAATTAAAGCCCACTTTTATTTTATTTCCGATTTGGGCTGAAACATTAGAACCCATTTCCATTTTAGGTTAACTTTAAGTCAGATGGTGGCTACAACACTATGTCATTCACTTTTTATTATTTTTCGGATTGAAATAGAAGTTTTGAAATTCTCTCAACTCCCTTCATCTCGTTCTTCGTGTTCTTCGTGTTCACGATAAACTTCTTCATTTACTGTCGATTTTCGTTCTGCATAGCCATGTTGGGCTAAGCTACTATGATTGGCCCACGGATTGAGGATTCCACTATCCGGAAGACTCGTTCTTAACGACAAAAAATTCATTTCTGTTTTGTAATTTCAGATTCGATTTACTTTCGGATTGGGTGTTGGATTTAACGTCCAAATTGAGGTATCCCAAGGATCGAGTTCGAACTAGGTTTAAGTGTTTGTTGTTCGATTGCACAGTGACACACCACTATTTGGATGAACGCTAGGCGATCATCTAGTTGAGGGATTTTCTAGACGAACACAGAGATTTTGGTTTGTCCAGAATCAATCGCGAGTTCATTTCAAAATCTATTTTCGTTCGAGGAAGGAAAGTGGTGGAATTTGAAATCTTGGGTTGATCTTACGTTATCTGTTTAATCTGTGTTTATTTCGTTCCATTTCTGTTTCTGTTTTTGTTTCGAAATCCCCCCATTTTTATTGTTTATGTTTCGTTGTTACTGTCCATTCAGACCCGTTGCGAATTCGTTGGGAAAACGACCCAGGTTCCCTATCACTACAAATCTTTTATCAAATCCGGTTATTTTGAGAGACACGACAAATCTCTTTCATTTTACATTAGGCCTAAATGATCGATCAGAGGAGTCAACTCCTTCTTAATCAGATGCTGGATAGAAGCTTGGGCAAAAGAAGGAGTAGGGGCGAGCGATCCCTAGCCTTTGAAGATTGTGCTTCTTCGGGTTGTTTGGAGGATAAAGGCATAAGATATTTAGGTGCCTTGTCTTTCTTCTTCCCAATAGCCTCAGTGAAAGAAATCTTCATGTAGAGAAGGTGAGACTTGCCAAACTTCTTGGGATATACGACCTTGTCATTATCCAGAAGGTTTTAAATGTTGTTGAAACAAGAATATGAGAAACCATATTAGGAAAAGGAATGGTATTCTTCTTAGATATGCCAGAAGTGGAGAGAAAGTTGGACATCTCAGAAATAACCAACTTACCCAAATTCCTAGGTTCTTTAGTAATAATGGAAGCCGGTAATTAATAGTCTTTGAGCACAAAATGAGTGAAACTTTGACCTTTATTGACTAAGTTACGACTATAAAGATACCAATGCACCTTATAAATATCGGACATCGAGGAGGCTTTAATTTCAGAGGTTTTCCATCATACTTCTCAGTTGGCAAAAGAATGTTAAAACATTCAAATTCAGATAATTTGGGGGGATCTTCAGGTACATCAATAATCCCAAAGAATGTGTTAATAATTTCAGTGGTAACCTTGATTTTCTTTCCTCTAATAGAAATAATTAGCACAATCTCATCATCTTTATGCTCTTTTTCTTCCTCAAACATATTGTAATAAAATACTTTCATAGCTTGAGCAGAGTAGGGAGTTTGAATATTCAGCAAAGGCATATATCGCTTTAACCAAGGAGAAAGATCCAAATTGCAGTCCTTTTTAAAAGATTCTGAATCTAGATAAACAGTAGGACATAAAGGACCCTCATAATTAATCGCAAAAGCTAGTTCAAATGGGATTACCAATTTATCCTTGCAAAAACTAGGAGGACAATGAAGAGCACTTATCTGACCAACTAGCTTAGAGGCAAATGGAGGAAGACTACCACTAACCATAGCTTGATTTTGACTTCCTGAGGCTTAGGGTTTCTGAACTCTATCCTCGATACTCTTAGACCTTCTTTCGTGAAATGTGGTACACTATCCGCATATGGCTCTGTAGATTAAGTTGCTTCAGAGTATGCTGATTTGGATTGAGTTTTAGATGCACTCTTTCCTCTCCCAGAGGGCAACAAATCAATTTGAAGGTGAGTCACTAGCCGAGAGTGTTCCACTATAGATACGGCTTTGGAATTCGACTTGGGTGGCTCAGATGATTTGACTTTAGGACGATAAGACGATCGAGGTTTCTAGGGGAGAGGCTTTTCGGAGGATTCCGAAGATGATTTTCCCATCTTGAAGGATTATCGATTGAAAGAGAGAAATTTAACGAAATGGGTTTCGGAGAGATGAAAATGGTTATTCAAAAGACAAAAATGTGGAACAGAGGAAACCTAGTAGTCAAATTTTGAAGGACAAAGGAAATTAACTAAAATGAAATGAAAGAAGATGAGTTTTTAACAAAAATGACCAGGGAAAGTAATGGAGAAAGAAACAAGGGTTTGATACGGAGGGAGGATGACAGAGAGAGCAAAACTAGAGAATAATGGAGTGAAATAAGAAATGACACAATTTAAAAAGCAAAAACATTCTGGCTCGACAATTCTCAAGAATTACATGTAGATTCTCGAGTATTGTAACACACTTGAGAATGCTCAGGATATACTTGGGAATTGCATGCACATAGACACTTAATGAAGTAAAATAAATACTAAAATACCTCATTTCAAGTGTGTATTGTGAGCACTTGAATCTTTTTGATGAGAAGACTTGATCTTAGCAAATCATTGAAGAGTTATCTTTGAATATATCAAGTGAGATGAACGATTCTCGGGAATACTTCTCATATACTCGAAAACTGATGATAATATTCTCAGCAGGGGTGCGATAGTTCTCGAGTACTAAGAGTAGATACTCAAGAATGATCAGTTAAAAAGGAAATTCTAGGATAGTCTCTATCTTCAACAATTCTCGAGAATTCCTTGGGAGTACACGAGAATTACCTTCTTACTTAGATCAATCAACGCTTGAGACACTCAGCAAACTCATTAGATCTTGATATTTCTCGAGTATTGTATATCATTACTCAAGAATTAATGTATAAATTGCAGAGTTTCAAAAGGAGATATTACACCATTTCTCGAGTATGATATAATCATACTTGAGAATTATCAAACTCTGTTAGACTCTATAATTCTAACCACAAAACAAAGCATCCTGCACAATATAGTCTAGAAACTCCAATACTTAAGTTAGTCTCTATTAATCATCAAAACATAATTATCAATATTAAACTAACATTACTTATAGTTCATTGGGATTTACCATTCCCAATTTTTTTCGGATGAAATTGAACTGCTCTTTGGCTAAGGGCTTCGTGAAAATGTTAGCAAGTTGCAAGTGTGTGGGAATGAACATCACCTTGACTTCTTTTCTTTGCACATGACCTCGAATGAAGTGATGTCTCACATAAATATGCTTGGTTCTCATATGTTGAACAAGATTCTTCGCCAAGCTTATTGTGATGGTGTTGTCACAGAGAATTGGAACTTCCTTCAGATTGATTCCCAAGTCAGATAGTTGTTGCCTGAGCCATAGGACTTAAGCGCAACAGCTTGAAGCAGCGATATATTCAGCTTTGGTCGATGAGATAGAAACCATAGTTTGTTTACTACTGAACCAGGAGACAAGTGATCCACCCAAAAATTGGCATTGTCCACTTGTACTCTTTCTATTGGTCTTGTAGCCAGCATGATCCGAATCTGAATATGCTACCAAAAATTCTTGTTGGCCTTTTGGGAACCAGAGTCCAAGTTCCTTTGTGTCGGCAAGATAACGAAAAATTCTCTTCACATGTTTGGCATGTGATTTCTTTGGAGCAGCTTGAAATCTTGTGCACATACCCACACTAAATTGAATGTCAAGTCTACTTGCGGTCAAGTATAGTAATGATCCAATCATCCCTCTATACTTGGTTATATTAAAGTCCTTCCCCTTCTCTTCATCTGCATCCAACGAGGCAGTTGAACTTATGGGAATGTCGGCTCCATTGCAATGTTCCATCCCAAACTTCTTAAGCAAATCATGGAGATACTTCGTTTGAGATATGAAGATCCCATTCTTCCGTTGTTTAATTTGCATACTGAGAAAATAATTAAGCTCTCCCATCATAGACATTTCGAATTCACTCTACATTATCTTAGAGAATTCCTCACACATAGATTCGTTAGAAGCACAAAAAATAATATCATCAACATATATTTGCACAATTAAAATCTCATTAAGCTTATTACTCTTTATGAAGAGTGTTATGTCTACTTTTTATTAGTTCTCTAAGTGTTTTGATGATAACTGACAATTATAAACAACATTGGATGTTGTTGGATCTTGTTGATTTCAATCCAAAACACTCTTACGGCGCCAAACTCGAGCTGGATTGTCAAACCCGAGGTTTGCCACTAACAAGAGCTAAACTTGCAAATTGGGAATTTGAACTTGAGACTAAACTAGAGGTTTGCTTTTGAGAATCTTTTTAAAACCTTCTCATATTTTGTGCAAACTCGAGCTTACACTTGGAAACCTCCGGATTGCGAGAGACTAAAAGCTTTCTGATCTTAAAACACTTTTAAGCTCAAACCTATTAATTTTAAACCTCGGGTTTGCACCTCCGAGAGAAAATCTTCATTGGTTTACATAACACAGTAAACTCGAGCTGTTAAAACAAACTCGAGTTTACCTCTCAAGGGAAGGATTTTTCAAAATTATGAGATGTTCACCAAGCCTATCTTGTTTCATTCGAGTATAATTTTCAAATTTGAAAAGTCTCAGAGTTTACAAAACATGTAAACTTGAGTTCATCGCGCAAAACTCGAGTTTACACTTGGCCGAAAGCTTTCAAGGACTTTTAATCAAATTAAACTCGAGCCTAATTTCATAAACCTCCGGTTTACTTCAGGTAGAGAGCATTCAAAGTTTTACGAGTAAAACAAACTCGAGTTTAAGCTTGTGAACTCGAGTTCAAACCTCTGAGAGAGCAATGAACCTTTCAACTTAAGAAAACTCTAGAGTTTGCTTTGAAAATCTCGGGTTTGTCCTTTGAAAACTAGAACTAAGTTTTGGTCAAACTCGAGCTTTGTCTACTAATAGACTCGAATTTGTGTTTTGCACAAAGCTTTTCAAATACTCAATATCGCGACTTCCTCTCTGGAAGGAGGAAACTTGAGTTCACTAATTCCAAACTCGAGTTTAAAACAACCCGAGTGCAAAGAAGTGTTTAATGTCTTGAAAACCTCAGGTGTTGTTTTGCAAACCTCCAATTTAGAAGTTTTGAACTTGAAACGCTTTTATATGTTGAAGCTTCAAACTCGAGTCTGCGGGAACTGAACTCGAGTTCGTGACGGCCATCGAGAAATTCAAATCGACGAATTTGGAAAACATTCTTGTTTGATCTTAATCTGCAATATTATTCTCAAATATTCCCGGCTATGTTTAATGACTTTATTAGTGAATTTCAGATGGTTTAAAGAATGTTTATTGAAGAGTAAAGTGAAAAGCAAAAAGTAGTTCAAGTACATTAAATGCTATGCCCAAAAAGTTGCATACTTTTGGGTAATCCATCTGCACACGGTTGCAAAGAATTAATGAATGATTTCTACAACTAGCAACTGCTTCTCCAATGGATTGATTCAGAGGAAGTCATCTCTGACACTTGGACAGCTGGATTAAGTGAAGATTAGAGAGAGAAGAAGACCAAAACTACTCCTAACCACTACAGATCATCTCCAATGGTCTAATTATCAATGCAACAGTCATTTAGTGCTATCTGACTATAAATAGAGTTGCATTCAAGTCTTCTCAACAACCACAACAGCAGAAAATGAAAAATTCATTCAAGTCTTGCATTTATTCCTTCGGTTTTCTCTTGTGTAATATCTTTTGATACATAAGCTTCAGTGTTTAACATTATCTACTCTATGTTAGAGTTTTTCTACTTGTAAATCATTCATTGTAAAGAACCACAAGTCAGGGGACTTGGTGGTTGGGTTCATTGATTACAACTTGTAAGGGGGTGAGTTCTAGTGAGAGAACTACTCTTGAGTGCGAGTGTGTAATCAAGTATTATAGTGAAAACCCCAAAGTCGGGGATTTGGATGTAGGTCAAGTTGTTAGGACCGAACCAAAGTATAAATCTCGTGTCCAAATGCTCTTCTCTTTGCTCTGTTCATCTCTATTTTTATTTCTTGCAAACAAAATCATCTTAGAAAATTTTCGAATACCCAATTCACCCCCTCTTGGGTATTTAGCTCCACTTACACTTTTCCTCCGGCAAAACCTTGATCAAGAAGAAACTTACTTAACCACTCATACTAAGCTATGGGAGCTTGTTTAAGACCATATAATGCTTTCTTAATACGATAAACATGATCTGAATGATGATCATTTTCAAAACTAGGAGGTTGTTCAACGTAAACTTCCTCTTGAATAAAACCATTTAGGAAGGCACTCTTAATATCCATTTGATAGAGTTTAAATCCCTTGATAGACGTAAAGGCTAAGAGTACTCGTATAGCTTCCAATCTAGCCACTGGAGCATACGTTTCCTCGTAATCAATACCTTCTCCTTGATTATAGCCTTTGACAACCAATCTAGGCTTGTTACGAACTATGATTGCGGATTCATCATGCTTGTTCTTGAATACCCATTTAGTGCCAATGACTAGATGGTTTTTAAGCCTAGGTACCAAGTCCCAAACTTGATTTCTATCAAATTGCTGCAACTTCTCTTGCATTACTATCATCCAATCATTGTCTGATAGGGCTTTGTCAATCTTAGAAGGCTCAATCTCAGATATAAAAGTAGAAAATGTGACCTCATTCAAGGTACTTTTTCTGGTTCTTACACCTTGATTTACATCTCCTATTACTTGGTCTAAAGGATGATTCCTAATGAACTTCCAAGCTTTAGGTTGAGATTGATCAAGATTTTCATAAGAATTTTGACAATCATTTTCAAAAACATTTTCAGGACTTTCAAGAAAAGTAGGAGTAGCTTTTGAAAATAATTGGTTTTTATAAATAGGTTCATCATAATCCAAAGATTTGTCTATCTTGGATTCATAGAACACAACATGGATTGACTCTTCAACCAAATGAGTACGCTTATTGAAAATTCTATATGCTTTACTCCTATTAGAATAGCCAAGAAATATACCTTCATCAGATTTGGGATCAAACTTACCCTAATTGTCCTTACCATTGTTATGAATGAAACACTTACAGCCAAAGATATGCAAGTGAGCCAAAGATAGCATAAGAAGTATTGTTCAGCTTCTTTCGCAGATAGGCTCGGTTTGAGATATAGTGGCCATGCTCATTGCATCTTCCCAGAAGACTTGTGAAGTCTTATTCTCGTTTAGCATTACACGAGCCATTTCATTGAGCACTCGGTTCTTCCTTTCAACCACACCATTTTGTTGAGGTGTTCTTGGAGCCAACAAATTGATCAATGCTGTGAGCATCACAAAACTCTCCGAAAGCTTGATTCTCAAATTCACCTCCATGATCTGTTCGAATAGCTAAAATGCAAATACCTTTCTCATTTTGCACTTTCTTGGCAAGCACAACAAATAGATCAAATATTTCATCCTTAGAAGATAAAAAGATAGTCCAAGTAAAACAAGAGAAATCATCAACAATGACCAAAGTATATAAATTCCACTAAGACTCTTGACTCTTGCTGGTCCAACTAGATCCATGTGAAGTAGTTGAAGAGGCCGATTGGTCAAGATGTCAAATTTATTTTTGAAAGATGATTTAGTTTGTTTACCTCTTTGACAAGAATCACAAATTATATCATTTTTAAAAGTAGTTTAGACAAACCGATGACTAAACCTTTTCTCAACAACTTACTCGGTTGAAGCATGTTGACATGAGCCAAAGGCTTATGCCACAACAAACTCTCGTCTAAGTTGCTACAAAAAAAAATTTCAAAATTAACTTAGGTAGATCTAAAGTATAGCAATTACCTTCTCTAGGAGCTTTAAATAATATCTTCAATTTACCTTTGTCGATTAGGAGATCATTTTTGTTGACAATAAGGCAATCTTATGAATTAAAGATGATCCAATTATTCTTGTCAGCACTTTGACTCATGCTCAGGAGGTTGTGACAGAGACCTTCAATAAGGTATACATCTTTGATTTGAGGTCCATCCTTTGTACCAATTTCTCCAATTCCAATGATCTTTCTAGATTGGTTTCCTTCAAAGTGACTTTTCCACCATCTTTTGATCTCATTGCAACAAATTTGGTTTGATCCCCCGTCATGTGTCTGGAGCACCCACTGTCAATGTACCACTTGTTGGTTCTTGATGCTTTCGAGACAAACACAGTAAATCAAAAGAGATTAAGTTTTAGGTACCCATCTTTTCTTGGGTCCTTTTGGGTTAGTTCGGACCTTAGGAACATAAGTTCCCTTAGGTACCCATTGATAATTATCAATAGGTTTGTCTCTTCTTTCTTTCTTATGAAAACATGATGAAGTATTATGCCCCTTACGATTACAGTAGTTACAATGAGCAAAGGGGTTTGAAGAATGAACAGATTTTTTAAAGAAGTTCCAATAAGATTTTTCTCCCGTCTTCTTTTTCCCTTTCCTTTTATCAAAAATGGGATTGTAACCTATGCCCAATTTGTCATTTGTAAATCTCTGAGCTTTCAAAATTACGTTGATCATTGCACTACCTTTAGTGAATTTCTCAAGCGTTTTTGTGAGATACAAAATTCTTTTTCTCTAAATCAAGGCATTCTTCCCAAACAATGTTTTCACAAGAAACATTCTTAACTTGTTGTTCAAGAACTATGTTCTTCTTTTTCAAAGCTATATATTTCTCAGCAACCTTTTCAAATTCAGATTGTAAAACATTGTATTCAGCAAATAATTCATCATATGTAGGTTGCGAGTCATATACCTCATCATTGTTGTCATGTTGCTCTTCTTCTTCAGCCACTAAACACACGTTAGCAATATCTTCTTCTTCCTCACTTTCTTCATCTAAGGAGCCATCTCCCCATATGGCAGACATGTAGGCCTTTTTCTTGAAGTGATTGAACTTCTTCTTCTCCTCCTTTTTTATTGCCTTTCAGCTGAGGACATTCTTATTTGTATGACCAGGCTTTTCATACTCATAAGATAACTTGATCCTTAACCTTGAATTCGCATTTGTTGCTTGAGCTTCCTTTCGGAATTTATTTCTAAAACCTTGGTCCTTCTTATAAAACTTCTTGAATCTCCGAACCATCATGCCTAGTTCTTCATCTTCGTCTTCATCATTATCATCGATTCCTTTGTTTATTTGACATGCTTTGCGAGCAATTCCTTTGCTTTTGTTGGTGTTGATTTTATCCAAGCCTTTCTTAAATTTGAGCTTGCTTTCATATTCGAGATAAGCTTGAGAATAAGGCAGCTCTGATTGCATAGATTGTCCACAAGCTTCTTTGATAGCTGTGACTTTAGCTTCCCAATCTTTTGTTAAGACATTGAGTATTTTTCTGACTTGAGGGCCTTGCTCGTATGTCTTACCTAGGGCTACCAGTTGATTGATCAAGTGCGTAAAGCGAAGTTAGAAATCACCAATGGATTCTCCGGTCTTTATTCGAAGAAGATCATATTTGGTTGTCAAAGTATTGATACGATTCTCTTTGATGCTGGAAGTTCCTTCATAAGCTATTTCCAACGCCTTCCACATATCCTTTGCAGTTGACAGATTGCAAATACGAAAATATTCTTGTTGGCTAAGAGCACTTTGAAGCATTTTGATAGCCTTGCTATTTAGAGTGACAAGTCTTCTGTCATTCTCATCATACTCTTCTCTCGGCTTTGCAATACGAACTTCGTCTTCAATGGAAACAGGTTCATAGTTTCCTCTTTTAAGCACTCTCCATAATCCAAATTCAGTGGCCATGACAAACAATTTGAATTTGGCCTTCCAAAAAGCATATTGTTCTCCATTGAAGCCAGGAAGACGATTGACAGATGCTCCATCAGGTAATATTCCTTCCATGATCGATATCAGGATGTTAAGCCCAACTGAGAAACCAACGCTTTGATACCAAATGAAGATAGAATTGTTGGAAATTATGCCCTAGGGGCAATTCATTGCACTTTGGATATTTAAGTTATTTAAAGTATTCTCTTTTGTTATCATTTTCATTTGCATGTTCGTATTGATAACTGCATCCCTGGATACATCTTATAGATTATCCTAAATGTCCCTGATCGGTCATCTACGCGGGAGCGAAGATGAGTTAAGACCAGTATGACTTTGATGAGGTATGGAGATACGAATCAAAGTCATGGGCACTTGTAAGAGTACAAGGTGCTGGACCGACCCACTATGAGAAAGCCGCATGGATCTAGTCATAAGCTTATCTCATGTATAACCGCGTCACGACGCCCTATGACTGAGATCATCATGGATTCCTACATGATGAGTCAGCGTCTTTGACCTAGTCAAAAGTCACCTTTGACCAAAGTGATGATAAAGGCTGGGATCGGGATCGAGTGATTTTCATGCGGAGGAATGTGAATGGTCAAGATGGAATTTGTCCCTCACATTTGTAGAGAGATATACTTGGGCCCCTCGATGAGTGAGTCTAAGAAATGTATGGCCATGTTGTGATGGAAAGGGGTTTCCATTTCACTTATTAGACTACTCGAGAATCGAGAAAGTAATGGTCAAGAAAAGGAAGTTGACATTATCCATGCCTCATCCTTGACCAAATTATCGCGTGACAAAAGGGACGTGACATGGTTGTACGATAGGTTGTATCGTGTCATCGATCCCCATGTGAATTGGGTAGTCGCAATGTCTTGCTAGAGGCGCTTGCAACTTGTGGGGCGACAAAGTGTTGGCCCACCGCCAATCTCATATGGGCTGCATAGTCGCCACAAGAATAACTCAACACGGCGAATGTGTCCGGATTCATTGAATCTTAGATACGTCTAAGATTTAATGAATACTAAATTTAATCTAGGATATATATATATATATATATATATATATATATATATATTAAATTCAAAATTAATATATATTAATATTATTAATAGAGATTATAATATTAATATATTTGTTTTGTATTTAATTTATTTGATAAATTAAATATCTAAAACAAATTGAGATATTGTATCTCATTTAATTTTCGAATAAAGATATCGTATATCTTTAATATTAAATTGAGATATGGTATCTCAAATTTAAATTAAATAGATAGATATTATTTCTCGAATTTAATTTATAGAGATAAATTAAATCGAAGGCTTTTAATTTGGATTAAATAAATGGATTTGATTAGATCTATTAGATGGATTTAATTAATACATTTATTTTAATTCAATTCCAAATTCGAATTTCAAATCGGCTTTAATGAGGATTAAATACATTACATCAGATTTGATTGATGTAATTAATGTATTTTAATCCATATTTGAAATTTGAATTTCAAAATTAATGAGGATTAATTTTATATAATGCGGAATGGGTTTAGAAAACTCACGGGACATTTTGTCGAGCGCATTCGAAAAGCCGTGAGAAAAACCCTAGAGTGGAAAATTAAGAGAGACGCACAAAGAGGCGCTAGACGCTGCCGTAGCCGTGTTCATGAGTTGTTCGTGTGGATACCGGTGGAGGAAGACGATCCTACGAGTTGTCTTCTCACGATCGAGGAGGTAACCCACTTGTTCAACGAAGAACAAGCCACAAACGAATTCTCCTAAGGTAATTTCGGATTCACTAGCCTAGGTTTAAACGCACCTGAGTGATCCTCGGGACGGGATTCATAAGTTTTTTAATCCGCTGCGTTGTACGAATCCCAACAAGAATATCACGGAAAATATGCCTTTTAATTCTAAAATAAATTCTAAACTTCATCAAGGGTAAATTTTTCTATAATTAATCCCAAATCCTATTTAATTCTCAATTTCCAAATTTTGGGATGTCACAATTTCACCTTGGTTCTTCCTCTTTTCTTCTCTTTTCTTCTTAGTTTCTTTATGTATTCAGTTTCTTTGCTTAGAATCTCTTTGTATTTGAACATGAGTAGCTAAACCTTTCATTCTGGGGTTCTTTTGACCCTTTGTATGGATTAATACTTGAATTTTCCTCTCTTTTAGTAGATAAATATATATATATATATATATATATATGTGTGTGTGTGTGTGTGTGTGTTGATTTCAACCTTGGCTTAATGCTTTTAAGTGATTAGCCTCCATTTAGATGATTTATTCACATAGGTTTTGACTCGAGAGAGCTAATCTAGGTGTAGAACTTGATTGAAATCATGCTTGTCTTGAAGTTTACTTGATAAATGGATGGTTTGTTGGTAAAATAGAGATATATTTACTAACCTTGCATTGTCACATTAGGGTTGTTGCTTAAATATTGATTCTCACTAATTGTAGTAAGAGATTGTGCATTTTAATGAGAAGAGAAACTTGATTTTGACTTGAGAGAGCGTTTCAAGTGCTTTTGAACCCTAGACTAACACATATATGTATTGAAATGCCACTAGAGAGGAAGTTAACCAAGTTTTATGAAATGCAAAAAGGGAAAAAGAATCCTAGGCTCCATTATCCTTGAAGTCAAAAGTCATTTACCTTTATCAATTTTAAGTTTTAGAAATAGTCTTTAAACATTCTCATTCCAACTCAAAACTTTGTTCTAGCTCAACTTGATGAAATTCACTAAGCCTCTTGCTTGACCAATTTGTTAAACAAATCCTCGTGGGAATAATACTTTACTTATCACTTTATTACTTGCGAAACTTCGTGCACTTGCGAGGCGAACAATGTCCGGTCTTAAAGGTTGGTCTTTTAAACCGGTGTTTAATAAGACCAATCTAAAAAGTTCAATTTTTAAGACCGAATGTTTTTAGTATACGGTCTTAAATTTAATTAATTTTAAGACCGTTTAAAATTGTCGTCTGGTCTTAGAAGTCGGTATTTTTTAGACCGGAGTTTATTTATCCACTTAAAAATGTCGATATTGTTAAACCGCCTATTGGTTTGTCCGGTCTTAAAAGTTAAGTTTAAAGACCGAACAAAATATTTATCAGGTCTATATAGTACGAATTTTAAGACCTAATGTTTTAAATGTCCAGTCTAAAAAAGTTTCATTAAAACCAGTCCGAGTTTGGTCTTAAAAGTTCGACTTTTAAGACCGCTCGCAACAAAACCGGTCGTAGGTCCAGTCTTGCTTGCCTCTTTTTCCTGGTCTTAAAATCCTTTTTTGTACATGTGTGATGGACATTAAAGTTACTTCCATTAAAGTGTCATGTCAAGGACAAAGACTAATAAAGTAGTATATGGAAGGGACTACGTCGATATCTTGATGTACAAGCAACTTGTGACTTGTATTAGTTTTATCTTTAACCATGACTTATGATGTAACCAATATATATATAATCTTTTAGCCAAGATTATGCGCAAAATTATTGATATTTTGTTAAATCATGAAATGACATATATCACATGAGCCAAGTGGAGAATGTAAGAAATGTCTCATGTGGCTATGATAAATGTATATGATTCAATAATTAATGAAGGAGCTAAATGACTATTGGTAAATGACTTGTGGGAAGAGGTTTCTTAATTGCTTGATGGGAGCAGTCATATCCATAGGATGTACATGTCTTTTAGATGGATAAATTATTTAAAGGATAGAAACTTGTCCTTTCACTCTCACGACCATTATAGACCCCTCTAGTTTTCCATCAAGAAGAGAGAGCGTGAAATGAAAAGTAAAGAGAATGATAAAGGTTTCAATTATCGTCTTGCAAGTCGATATTATGAAGTTTAATTTCGTAATTATGGATAGAGGTTAGTGCGTCTTAACTTAAACATGTAGTGTTGTGGAAATCATGAGTTCTTAAGATCCTTGTTCATGTTCTTATTACTTAATATTTGAGCATGAAATTATAGAAAAACTTACAATTTGTGCTAAAGTCTCAGCATCACATTGGTGATTTGTCTGGATAACTCCCAATGCCACCTCCCGGATACAAAGTCTCCATTTGTCAAGGACAAGAAAGACGAGGGATAAAGAAATAAGACGATATATTATGTTCACATGTAATATCATGTGCTCATCTTTTTTAGATTTATCCTAAGTTTAGAGCAAGGATAGCTATCCAAAATTTTATATTGTTCTTTGGGTTTGGAGAGATTAACTCTAAGGGCTGTTTGGTTGAAGGGGAAGATGGAAGGAGAGGAAAAATGAACCCTCTCATTTGGTTTGAAATTTTGGTGGGGGACACCAAAGTTTCCATCTCCTCCCCTTCCAAACCCTATTTTGGCTCCCCTCTAAATTAAGAGGTTTTGCGGGGGGAGCCTAAAATTTTGGACTACTTTACCCTTACAACTTATATGATATTCTAAGAATGCCCATGATGAAAACTATTATGATAAATTAAAATATTTTATTATAAAATAAAATATATTATTATACAAAAATTATTATTAAAAAATAATTTAATATAAAAATTATATATTTAGGAAGAAAAATTATTATAATTATAACATATGCTCATACAAATTTAAAGAAAAAAATATTATTATTAAAATAATTTTAATACAAATATATTTTTATCTTTAAAAATATTATTATGAAATAAAATTTTACAAAGTTATATTTTAAAAAATAAAAAATATTATTATAAAATTGATTTAAAATAAAAAAAATATTATAGTTATAAAATATGTTAACTCTCTACCCTTTTCTTCCACCGTCGCCCATCTATCCCCACCCTTTCCATTCGAACTAAACAAGCCCTAAGGGGTTGTTTAGTATGAGGGGAGGAGAGGGAATTTTTTTATGAATTTGATTTTTTTAAAAAAAAATTAGAGAAGTGTATTTTAATGAATTTTTCTTAGTCTTTTATTTTACATATTTTCTTTATTAAAATTTTATTACTACATTTATCCTTTTAAAAAAAATTTTAACTCATAAATTTTTTTCCTCTCCTCCCTTAAGGCATGAGAACACCTATGGAATTGAAAGGTTTTTCGCCTAAGAAAGAAGAGCAAGAAAAAATATTTCCATTATAATTTTGATTAGGAAAAAGTTAGAAGTGATTTAAAGGTCAAATTAGGATATAAAGTCATCACACAAGTGACTAAGTTTAGATATATTTGGGACCGATTATATTAAGGGATGAAAAAATTGATAGAGATGCTAATCATAAATTTAAGATGAGTGGTTTAAATTGAGTAAAGCTACCAAAATTATTTGTGATTGAAAAGTACTTAGAAAGGTAAAAACAAAGTTTTTTATCGGATGGCTATAAGACCGAAAAAAAAAAATGTCAGTTAATCTTGGGCTTTAATGGAAAAATATGAGCAAAAAGTGGGAATAACCAAGATGAAGATATTGAGAAAGATGTGTAGTCATATAAAAAATGTAAGTCATAATTAGCATGTGCGTGAAGAGTTGAAGTGGCATCTATTATAGCGAAAAAGGTAAAAAAATCATTTGATGTTGTTCGGACATTCAAAGAATGCCCATGGATGTGCCAATACGAGGATAGTAGATCAAATAGTATGAAGCCTCTTAAAAAAGGGTAGAGGAAGACTAAAAGGAACATTGAATGAAGTTATGGTCTGATTAACAATTTATTTAAAAATTAAGTTGTGGATAAAGTACAATAACATCGTGACATTCATATAAACTACTGATCATCGCAATAAGGGTTGTTGTTGTTGTTTGATTACTCCCCGCTAGATTTTATATTCTCAAATTGCTGAATTCCTTTGCTTACGGCATTTTTGGTAGGTGGAATTCGGATTGCGCTAGGAAAAGGTGAATTATATAATGATGCGTTTGTGATGAGTGATTGGAGTTACTTGCTCGATACCAAGCCACATGGGATTACTTGAACCCACCCCAATGGTATATTAAAAAGCTTGAAAAATTTTGAGATTAAAAAGAAAATAGGGACTACTATATAGCAACACTATCTCCATTACACCTACACAATTTCGAAATTTTACAGGATTTTTATGGGATAAAAATAAAATTAATTTGTGCAGTGAAAAGACAGAAACAATCCTAGGAGAAATTAAGACATACAAACAGCTGAAAATAGGTTATTAACTACTGAAAATAGGTTATTAACTACTAAAAATAGGTTATTAACAAGAGCACATAAGAGAATTAATAATTCCTAACTCCCACTTCTCCTAATTTTTTTCATGACACAATTTAATATGATTTATTTCCCAGAAGGTGTAGTAATATTTTAAAATTATTTGGGGTTGTGGAAACAATGTTACTCCAGTGGTCCTTTAACGAAATTTTCACAACAAAATATTGTGTTGATAATAAATTTCAAGACAAAAGTACCCTCTCAATCATCCGTCAAAGAAAGCCGCAGCATCACCGCCACCGGTAGAGTGCGACTTTTCTGTAGAGTGCGACTTTTCTTTCTCCTTTCTCTCTATGCTCTATTTAGTATGAAACCTGATATAAAGATTTAATTGGATGATTCCGAGGCTTTTCCTAGATGAAACTTTTCAGGATCAAATTTTAGTTTTAGCTGCTGTTTCTCCATCACTCCATCCATTTATAGATACAATTTAATTTGTTTGCTTATCAGTCCGAACTAAATTATTAGCACTTATGTACCCACAGCACTTGAATCATGTTTCAGTCGTTTTCAATTTTTACTCTCTGACGGAACAACTCTTTTGTATTTCTCCGCATGATGAGGTTATTTTAAGACATATATTCTCCAGTTATATAAAATAACATTCGTGCAAGCAAGCTTTTTTATCAATCTAACAATTTCCTCTGAGCGTCAAATAAATGTTACTCTGACCACAAAATGCTAGCTCCTCTTCTGCTCATGTTCTGGGTATATCAGCACAAGTCATCACTGCATCTTCTGATTTTTAATTAATTGATTAATTTCTATTCTGAGTTGTGGAAATTATTTGAGTACGTTCAAGAAGTTTAATTCTGATTCTTACAGTAAGGCAATCTCTCTTCTTTTTTTTTTTTTTTTTTTTCAGAAAAATGTCAAGTTCATGAATTGGTAGATTTTACTTTGATGCGTCTGCTTATCAAGAAAAAAGGTAAAATGAACAAGACTGGTGAACAATAAAAACAATAGCATATAAGTTTGGGATTTTTTTCAATGATCCATATGACATTATACCATATCATTTTAATTATTTATTTAAAAATTTATATTTATATATCCGCACAGCATCATATTATATTAACCACATATATGGGGACCCTCTTTTGGTGGCCATGTCAGAAAGTTGTTTCAGGTTGCTTGAACTTGTTTAACGAAGGTCATTATAAGTATTCTGGTGAGGAAGGTTGATCAAGCAGTATAAAGTCCTACAAAATGAGGTAGAGGAAGGTCGGTTAACGCCATGAGGTTATGGAGAGAGAACTTTTGGTTAATAATATATATAAATATATGGTTTTTGACGAGCATAATGACGTCGTGCGAACCATATAGCCAATCCCACCTAGTAGGATAAAATCTTTAATTTGTTGTTGTTGTTGTATTTGACTTCCTTAATATACCCAAATTAGTTAAGTAACCTTTATATTAAGGACCGTGAGGTAGTTCGTGATTGCCTCTTAATTATATAGAACTGAAGACATACTATTGGTTACCAACTCTAGCTGTACACTGATTTCAACTACAAGCAACTAAAATAAGTTAGAAAAATCTCGGTATATATGTTACTTCTAAACTTTATAATCTTATTTAAGACGGATGTATGTTAGTTCAAACTTAACCCCCCAACACTCGATCTGTATTCAACTTTGATGACCACGATATTGTTGTTGGTTATATTCAAAGTAACAAATGATTACTATTGATCGTGTAATTATTAATTTAATAATAAATTTAGTTGTTTGAAATTCAAATAATTTGAAAAAAGGCACTATACATGAAAGTCGTTAAAGGTATGTGTTGGAAAATACTCTGATCCACCCATGGTAGATTAGGCCCAAGACTGAAATATAAATAAAAGAAAAGTTTGGGTAGATATCTTTGATATTTTCCAATTACTACTTAACTGATGAAACATGTCTCTATAAAGAAAAGAGGGCAAAGGTGCAATTTTACGTGCGGTTTGCCCCGAGGAGCGTCCAACACCACGAAGTATTTTTTGGAAAAGTACACAAAAGTTACGTTTTTGGGCGCCCGGACCCGGCCATTAGTTAACCATTAGTTGACCGTCAACTTGGATGGAGCACGTGGCGCTGACTGGCCCGACATAGACGGCGTGGAATAAAAAAATTCAAAAAATTAGGAAAAAAATCAAAAAATTAGAAAAAAAATTCAAAAATTTCAAAAATTTAAATAATTAGAAACAAATTTAAATAATTAGAAAAAAATTAAAATAATTATAAAAATAATTAAAATACATAGAAAAAATTAAAATAATTAGGAAAAAAATTAAAATGATTATAAAAAAATTAAAATAATTAGAAAAAATTCAAAAAATTAGGAAAAAATTCAAATAATTAGAAAGAAATTAAAATACCCCCACTAGTGGGCCCTACCACTGACCACCCTACCAGGCCATAGATGGCGGCAATCAGTTCCCTTTATTACATACTCACTTCGGTCCTAATTATAAGACAACATTTGAGAGTTTGTTTTGGTGCTAATTATAATACAACATTCTAATTTTTGTCAATTTCTTCCTAAAAGATGCCTATTGATATAAATGAGGGATTATGTGAAATCAATAAGGTAGGTTAGGTGCAAAATTTATATAAGGGCATTTTAGAAAAATAAGTAAAATCGAAATTATTGGATCACGCCATCGGGGACTATCGTCGACAACCAATCATGCCCGTGGCCTAAATTAGAGTGGTCGGTGGTGGGGCTCACTTGCGGGGTATTTTAATTTCTATCTAATTTTTTCCTAATTGTTTGAATTTTTTTCTAATTTTTTTAATTACTTTAATTTTTTAATTTTTTTCTACTTATTTTAATTTTTTCCTAATTATTTTAATTTTTTCCTCATTTTTCTTTTTTTTTATTTTTTCTCATTTTTTAAATTTTTTCCTCATTTTTTTTCTAATTTTTAAAATTTTTTCTAATTATTTTAATTATTTGAATTTTTTTTTATAATTTTTTGAATTTTTTATTCCATGTCGACGCCACGTCGGCGTCCCATCCAAGTTGATGGTCAACTAACAAGCGTGGTCTTTGGCGCTCCAAAACGTAACTTCGTGTGTACTTTTGCTCCAAAAATATTACGTGGTCTTTGACCGCTCACGAGGCAAACTTCATGTGTAAAATTGCACCTTTGCCCAAGAAAAGATATGTATTGTTTAACCATACGGATCGGGGTTTTGCGATTACTACTTAACTAATGCAACATGCAAAAAGCCGTATGGTTTTTGAGATGGAACTTAGTGTTCCGACCCAAGGACCTTACTTTTTGTGACCGAACCAAGTTCCGTCGTAAAAGCACAATGCCCCTTTGCGATGGAACTCGCGTTCCGTTGCATGTTGGTGGCCAGGGGGTAGGCTTTTGCGACGGAACCAAGTTTATCGTAGAAAAGAATGCTTTTGCGACGGAACTCGTGTTTCGTAGCATGTCGGTGGCAACTTGAGTTCCGTCGCAACTTGACGCCCAGTTCACCCGTGTTCGTCATAAATTACTTGATTTTGCGATGGAACTCGATTCGCAAAAATCTTGGTTTTAATCCCAAAGTTGGGACATTTCGACCGTCCTCCCGCCTTTCTTCTTCTTCTCCTCCCCTCGTGTGCACCTCATTTTGTCCGTCCGTCTCCTGCGCTTAGTCGGTTAAGTCCTCCGCCTCACGGCCTCGTCCTCCACCTCTCACCCTACGGGTTGTTCTCACCGCCTCTCCTGGATTCTCAATCGGTATGTTCGTATTTTTTTTCCTTTTTTTGCTTTTTTTGGGATGTGGTTCCATTTACATGACAATTTTTTGAATTAGTTGTGTCAATAATACTTTTTCTAGCAATGAAGGCTTTAATTTTCTACAATTATATATGTATGAGTGTGTGTATTATGCAAAATGGTGTGATAAAAAAAATTTCATATTCATATATAATAGGAACTAAGAAGTTAACTATTTGAAGTTGGAAAACATAATAGAAAGTTCAAAATTTGGATTATACTTAAAGTGATAAAGCAAAGAATTAAGATGTAGATCTTGTCGATGTTCGTTAGTGTATTTAGATTAAAAAGGTGCTTGATGTTGATGCACAGTGATGATGACCATTCTCATAATGATGACCATCCTGGTGATAAAGATAATAATCATCTTTGCTTGTTATTTAGACTATTTTTTAGTACACATTGTTCGCAACATTATTATTTATATTTTGTTCTCTCTATGTAAACTCTTTATGATTGTTACTAAATATTTTCATGATATACAAGTTTTTTTTTTTTTGTATTTTTTTATTTTTTATGTAATTTTTATATTTTCTTTTATATTTTTTTAAATTAAATAAAATTTGCGACGGAATTTGTTTTCGTCTCAAATTTCAGAAAGTTACAACGGAAAATAATTCCAAATGGTCAAAACATTGGCAATAAAAATTTACAAAATTTTATATTTTTTTAAAAATGAAACTAGCTGATGTATTATTATAAACCAAAATATTGGCAGTAAAAACCTTGATTTTTAAAATTCAAAATGGTCAAAATAAGTATGACTCAAACAACATTTACAAAAGATGTATAATTGAAACCCCACTCAAATGTATCGATGAAAATCAATATATATGTAACAAGCTATGCAAGACAAACTACACGGGCCATGCAAGGAATTATGAATTCTAGAAAGTCATTTATCTATGCGGAGCTTAGGACAAAAAATTTGGGGGGCCAAATGTATACTCATTAACTAATTAAAATTTTTAAGATTATATAACATTTTAAAAATATTTAGATTTATAATAAAATTATTTTAACAATTCTAATGTATAAGATAACATGTATGTCTCTAGTATGAATGTCATATCAATTATAAAATGAAAATATCATGAAATTCCAGGGAAGATTGCCCTTGTTATATAATATATCAAAATATTAAAAGTTAACAATGTAATTTATAATACAAAATTAATAAAACACTATACTAAATGAAACAATTAAAAATTACTTTAACTTAAAGTAATGGTCTTTGTTCTTTTAATAACTTGAAATCATCAATAATTGAATCAAATAGTGAAAGTGTCAAAGTTATTTCTTTTTCAATATGAATTACCATATCATCAATAATTGGAATCAAGAGTGAAAGTGTCGGCCATTTTCCATCTTGTTACGCAACTTTATCTTAATTATTTTCATTGCTGAAAACGACGCACGAATCGTTGAAACTCAAGAGTTAATAAGAGCGAATCAATCGATCAATCAAGTAATACACCTTAGATTTCCCTGTTTTCATCAAAGCTCAACATAATTTAGGTTGAGTTAATAAATTGTTCAAATTTGAATGACTAAAAGCATCAATAACAAAATCTTGAAGTTGAGGTTTCAAAATTATCTTCTCTTGCTCGATAAAATTAGAAAGATAGTATTTTGCAACAAGAGTGCAAATATCATCAATGTTAAAAGCTTTATAAGCATTCTTAGGAATCAAATTAGAGCTCGCATCAAAAGCTCTAAAATTTTAAGTTGTCAACGTCTCGGGGAGGGAACCAAAAAAAGGGAAAAATGTATTAAAAAAAATTTGGGGGGCCAAAATTAAATTTTACATTATATAAAAAAAATTTAAAACAAATTCTAGACAAATTTTTTTGGGGGGGGGGCCATGGCCCTTTGTCATAATGAAGCTCCATCTACGTATCTATGCAAATACCATTTTCAATCACACTACAAAAAAAGACCATTAATAGCGGTTAAAATGGCATATTTATAGCGGTTTTAGGCGCTACAAACTACATTTGTAGCGGTTTTGGGAAATAGCTACAAAATACACCGCGAAACAAATTTATAGTAGTTAATGAAACCCGCTACTACATATACTTTGAATGCTATTGTATTTGTAAGCGGTTTCACTTGGCCACTATACGAGGTCTGCACGCAACCGCTTATTAATTATATTATTTTGTAGCGGTATTTTGGATCACGCCAACATATTGCCGCCATTTTTGGGAAAATTTTTCCGCCACCAGCTTTAATTCTTTTGAATATTTGTAGCGGTTCGTAATCGCCGCAAATAAATCCCACCATTTTTTTTGGAAAAAATTTTGCACCTATTTCGGTCAGTTTTCCAATTTGTAGGTTGAAAACCGCTACACAATATTCCTCCATTTTTTTTTGGAAAGTAGTTTTGTCGCGTTTTGCATTTTTAAATTCATATTTGTAGCAATGGTGAACCGCTTACAAATGAATAAAATTGAAAAAAAAAATTAATAATTAGAAAGTAATTAAGTTCCTTTGGCATAGCTTTCAAAGCTAAAGCACACTAAAAGCATATTAAAAAGATAAGCCAAGAAATATTGTTTGGTATAGGCACTTAAAGCTTAATGAGTTTTAAGTTTTAAAGTAGTTTTTTGGATGAAGCCACCTTTGAAAGCTTATTATCCCATTAAAAGCCAGACTCTTTTTTTGGACCGTTTTACCCCAAAAGAAAAGCATCGTGCCTTCTCTCCCCATCCTCTCCTCTTCAATCCTGCCTCAGCAATTACTCCTGTCCTCCCTCTCTTCAATTTCACGTGTACCATCCGCAATTACTCCTCTTCAATTACTCCTCTGCAATTTCAAATTCCCCGACCTACCATCTGCGAGGTACCTCTGATCTCCATATCGCCATAAACTCCCCAACCAACCATCCGCAAGGTACCTCTGATCTCCATATCGCCATAAACTCCCCAACCTACCATCCGCGAGCTGCCTCCTCTGCAATTGCTGTCCGTGACCTACCTCTGAAGTGCATCACATTTATATGTTCTTATCTTCCTTTGTACCCTTCAATTCCAGAATTCAGGCACTGTTCTTCTTTTCATTTGCATCTGTGATCGTCCTCGCCTGATCTCCTCGTCCTTCGCCAGATCTCCTCATCCTTCACCGGATCTCATCGTCCTCCTCACATCTGTTCATCTTTTCATTTGCATCTGGTGATTTCTTCATCTTTTTCTTTCATCTGTCGATTTTATGCTCTGTTCTTGGCAAAATTTGGGATTTACGTTGGTCTGTGTTGCTGCTTCATTCATTTTGTTCAGTTTAATTTATCTGTTGATTCATTCCTAGCTTCATTCTGTTCTTGGCTTCATTCTGTGAGAAAATAATTAGTCAGTCTTTATAGTTTTTATTGATTCTGAATCAGATTTCTGAACGTAGATCCTTTTATCGGGTCCTCATACTTTGACAGTTGATCTTTACTGTGCAAAAGAGGAAAATAAAAAGGTTTTTATGGGGATGATTTGAATTCTGGAATATGGAGTCTTGGATATGAATTGCTTCAATATGATTGAAATGAATAAACGATGGGAAAGAAGAGGAAAGACATATTACGTATTTATTTATTTATTTGTTTATTTTTTGCTTAGTTTAATCTATATCGATGCTGGATTAGAACCGCATAATCTTTGTATTAGTGCCCTCTAACACCCATTAGACTCACAAATTAACGGATTATTTATAGGGATCGCTGTGGTGAATAAGGACTCGATGAAAAGAAAGCAAGTTATAGGAACCTAAATTATAGGGACTCAGCGATTAATTTTTCCCTTCATAATGTATATTTAATCTGATTTCCATGGACTCAAATGTTGTAAAGCTGTTTAATTATTTTTTTCTTTTGCAAAAGCTGTTTAATTATTTATGTTGTTTAATTAGGATTCTGATGTGTTTAATTTTATATCAATTAACTCATCTGAAATACAACCTTACCTAATCATTTTATTTCGTGAAATATATATATAGACATTGTTAAAAAATTATTGACTCTCTGTGGACATTTTTTTGTGTTAACTTTAAAAACAATATAATGCAATTGGTAAAAATTTACATATTACTCCCCTCGATCCTAATTATAGGAACTATTTACCAGAATTTGGAGAGAGATTAAGGATAGAAGTTAAATTAGTTAATTATAATTATTTTCAAAAAATACCCCTGTTGAAAGTTGAAAATTGAAAATTACACTAAGGCAAAATCAGTTGAATATTGAGCCCACACACTGCCGAGGTGCCTGATTGGAACGATGAAGTGGTTGCTTCGGCCCGTTTCATGGCCTTTAGCGGCCAAAGATCTTATTGGCAATCGAAATTCCTCTTCTGTAGGGATTTGATAATCAAATCGCCCGACATTTTGGGCTCTTTATTATTCGTCCTTCCGAAGTTTTATTTGTTTTTTCCGTTTATTCTCAATTTTGGGTAAATTAAATAATCTGACAACAGATTATTTCATTAAAAAAACAATAATTGAGGTGTATATGAAGTTGCAAACATTATTTACTTTATATAATATATAGGTGTATTATTAAATTATTATTGTCTTTACTTATTATTGAAAAAGTAGCAATAGGGGTATTTTAGGAAAAAAAATGACAAAAGTTAAAACTTGGTTTTATAATTAGGACCAAAACTAACTCCAAAATATGTTCCTATAATTAGGACCGGAGGAGTACCTTTAAATACTAATAATCGTTTGTCTTAACTTGCTGTATTAGTGATATAGAAATATGACCAACGTACCTGACAAAATGGGATGTAAATTCAACTAAGATTTTTTATTGACCTATGCATTGGGTAAATATACAAAAAAGAACAACTTGGCACATCATTTACGAGGACGGGTGGAAGTACATTGTTTCGGATTTAATACTTAAACGAAAAACCATATATATATATATATATATGAATTTGATTCATACCCTTTTTACGTCATTTCCATCTCATCTACTTTTTAAAAGCTATGTCAAACAAGTGCCTATTAGAAACAAAAGCCACTTACTCACCCAGTTATCCCAAACATAAATCACATTAGAAAAAGGTCCATCGAGAAAAATAAGTTCATTAAGAAAAGTCCATCGAAACAAAAGCCACTTTTACCAAAGCTATCTCAAACGGACCCTAAGTAAATATTGGATATTATTAATAATTTATTTTTTTGTTAAAAATAAATGATAATAAAATATGATATTATATTATATATAAGGTTATTATATAGGTGTAAAAGATTGAGAATATGTAGGTAAAAACAACTAATTATAAGTTTGATCGAACCATATTTTTACATGATTTTTAATAATTAAATTAGGATTTTTAATGTATTTTTTCGTAGTTATTGAGCCTAAAATGCCTTTCTTGTGATAAATTGTGATTAAAAAAGTAAAAACATTAAATTAGGACTTAAAAAGGCAAAATTGTCAAAGGTAATTGTAATTACTCTTAATCATTGATTTTTTATGAGAATATTTGATGTTAGAGTAATTGTTTTTTTCATTGTAGATGCCTCACAAGGTTAGATCACATTTGAAATTTAAAGTTTGAACTCAAATTTAAAAAAAAAAAGTTTCAATTAGGTCCCTGAAACAATGTTTATTTCTTGCGGTTTAGTCCCTGGTCAAAACTGACCAAAAAGTTAGTGGGTCGGCCGACTGAAGAAAAGAAAGTGGGGGCGAACCTGAAAGGAAAAAAAAAAAAGGGACACGGGGAAGACCCAGAGTTGGACATGGGGATCCCGAGAGAAATTTGGGAAGCGAGGGATATTAAAATGGCATTGTTGAATGAGGAGCTTGACCACGCACGCATTCAATCGACCTCCCTCATTCCTCCTTACTCCCTGGACTTTCCTTCTCGTTAGCGGCACAACCATCTCCATCGTCGGCCCAGGTGAGCCACCTCCCTTCAACCACCTCAGCTCCATTAATTCGGCGACTGCGTTGTTTTTGTTTTCGGTGCCATAAGAGTCGAACCTCCGGACCTCGGATTTTCATCGAGACCTCCATCATCGGACCTTCCCCACACCTCGAGTCCTCCATCCTCCATCACTCCTCATTCACAGCCGTCAGACCCTTCTTAGTTTTGGCTCACCCAGCCCTTGGAGCCACCACCTTAAGTCTTCTCCATCGTCACCATCCGCTACCCCATTCGACCATCATCCTTCTTCCTCCTCCCACCGACGACTTCCTCTTTCATTCACCACCATTCCCTCACTTTCGGTCACCATAGTCGACCATTATTCATCATCTTTCCTCTATTCCAGATTTCCCCTCTCTCATTTCCTCCTCATTGATTTATTCATTTACTTGTTCATCTTCCGTGGGTTCGGAGGTACTTCTTTGTGGTTTAATTGAAGCTATGTGTGGCTAAACATTGTACTTCTTGGAGTGGTTGAGGTGGATTGAGCTTTAATGAGCTTGAGGATGTTGTTCATTCTATTGATGCTAGATTTATACATTTAGGTTGCCTAGTTTTAGGAATCATTGTGTATAAATTCTAGTACAAATTAATGTTCATTGTCTCTTTTGTTGGTTTTGATAATTGTGATTGATATTGGATTTTGCAATGTGAAGATTATATTTGTTTTAATTTTTTGTGGTTCACGATGAGATTAAATTAATTAGCGTGTTATTGTCTAGTTAGTATAGTTGATTTGTGCCTTTGAAATTTGTTATGTACTCAATTTCAAGAAGACTCATGTTGCATTATTCAATTTTAATGCACATCAAGTGGTTTTTAACAATTTCTCAAGAGGTAGTGGTTAGCTATGTTTGTAGGAGCTACTTATTAATTGAGAATATTGGACTCGAAGTGTATCTTGGGGTTTTCTTAAAGACTTGATAAATTTTGCTCCCATAATCTTTTTAAGCAAGGATAGTCATTTCTTAATCACCAAGAGCACCATCATCCATGTTTTCAATTCCATTTCATTTAATTCACTCATTCGCCAATTTTATAAAAACTATAAAATAATAGGTTAGCATTTAATTTAATCACAATCTTATTTTAGTTTATCAACTGAAAAATCCAAAACCAATTTCCCTTATTTTAATTGCATTTGCATGTCATTTAGATTACTTAGGACTCAATAAAAGGCTCCTTGAGAGAGAACGATCCTATGTTTGACTAAACGCAATCCTTAGTTTATTTTTTATTGTGGACCCCAAAGCTAAAGACAAAAGGCCTTCATTAAAGTTAATTAAAATAATATTAATTCTAAAAAATATTATGTGAAAGTAGATAGAATAATGTATGTGAAAGCAGAAAGAAAGTTGAAAAAAGCAAAATAACAAAAGTTAGTATCAGCAAGGTAGAAGAAAAAATAAACATTTCGATAATCACTAGATTTGATCCTATGGAAAGGCACTTACCCGCTTCAAACACATAACCATTTTGTGAAAACGTAGAAATATGAGAGAAAATGTGTGTAGAAAAGGAAACCGAAGCATATTAAATGTGGTTTGGTGGAGGCATTTATATTGCTATCGCGCATCACTTTGTTGCAAGTTAATCTATCACTTTTTGTAGCGCTTTTTTAGTAGCGGTCAAGGGTGCGCTATTTGCGGTTAGGTATTTCTAGTGGTTATTTTCTCATTTAGTAAACCGCTACAACTACTATTATGTTTTTTTTTAAAAAAAAAAGATTAGAAGATGAAATATTACTGTAAGATTTTTTCTCTCACCTTCGTCGCCATCCCTACAAAAAAAGTAATGGAGAAAATGTTATGTGTGAGTTGAATATGTTTGAATACAAATAAAATTTTAGTTAAATGTTATTATTTCCTAAAGCATGTATTAAGAAATGTACCGAACTATAGGTAAATGATAAGTATATATTTTATAATTAAATAGGTGTATATTTTATGAAAATTAGTTGGATTTGTTGATAATATATACCTATTTAATTATTTTTTATATACTTTACTATCATTATAGGATAAAAAGATATTTTGATATAAAATCTACTTATTTCCTATTATATTTTGCAAGAAATATTAGTGATTTGGAAAGAAGTAGAAAAAGCAATTAAGAGGATATGCAATCACCAAACTCGGTGGTCTCACGCAAGAAAATAGAAACAAAATCAATTGCATGATCTGGTGGAGAGATTACAAGATATAAGATATCTTTCTAATAAGAAAAGGAGAATCAATGGCGCATGCCAAGTTATATTTAGGTTATATATATGAAGAAAGGAAGAAGCAAGAGGAGGATCGAGAGATGCAAAACGAGGAAGGAATGAAGAAGAGAAGTAGCGGTTGAGCTGCCAGTTTTCTTCATCATCTCCACTAAGGATGGAAAGACCTGTGGAGGCGACGGAGAATCTTTCTTTCCTCTCTCTTTATTCTTTGAACCGAATTCTTATCTTTTTGTTATGGATTTGATTAAAGCCATGTGTGGCTAGTTGGTTTTGCAACCTAAAGAACCTATGAACTTGTTTGGGTTTTAGATATTATTCCCACGGATTGG
>JAFJYI010000478.1:0-177402 GCA_019022655.1 Acacia acuminata | reverse complement strand
GGAGAATGTTAGTTCTCAATATGTTTTGATGATTAACAACAAATGTAAAACATGTTTTTGAAGTTTGCAAAGTTGTTTTAAAAACACTTCAAAAGTTGCAAACTGGTTGCATGACTTAAAACAGTATCGGACAGCCAATACCGGCGGTTTGCATTTGCAAACTCGAGTATTGAATGCCAATACCGTAGTTGCTTGTTAAACTCGAGTATAGGCCATACGAGAAAGGAACCAAGTTTTCAACCTTAGTCAATACCGTAGCTTGCATTTGCAAACTCGAGTGGGATGACGATCAAAGCTGCGGTTTCCAAAACCAAACTCGAGTATTGGACTTCCGAGGAAGCAAACCAAGTTTTTCAACGAAGTCAAAACTGCGGTTTCCAAAACCAAACTCGAGTATTGGACTTCGAAGCAAACCAAGTTTTTCAACGAAGTCAAAACTGCGGTTTCCAAAACCAAACTCGAGTATTGAATTGTCAATACCGCAGGTTTGCGTTTCCAAACTCGAGTATTGACCTTCCAGAAAGCAAAGGATTTTTCAAGATAAATCAATATCGCGGTTTGCATTGGCAAACTCGAGTATTGAATGGTCAATACTTGCGGTTGCGTTTCCAAACTCGAGTATTGACCTTCCAGAGAGCAAATGAATTTTTCAAGTTAAACCCATACCGCAGTTTGCATAGGCAAACTTCGAGTATAGGTCTAGTCTTTCAAATACAAGACACGATGGCTTGCCTCGAAAAATGGAAACTCGAGTATCCAATTGGATATCTTGCAGGTTTGGTCGCTTGTGAACGAGGCCATACTCGAGTTTACAAGCAAACTGCGATTGGTCGTTCAATACTCGAGTTTGCAAATGCAAAAACTGATTGGCTGTCCAATACTCGAGTTTGCGGATGCAAACTGGTTTGCAACTTTGAGTGTTTTTAAAACAACTTTGCAAACTTCAAAAACATGTTTTACATTTGTTGTTAATCATCAAAACATATTGAGAACTAACATATTGCAGGAACAAATTTTTGGTCAGGTGTTTCTTGCAAGGCAAAGCTTGATAGTACACATCCTGTGTTGGAAAATTTGCGTGGACGGTCAGGTATTTTTGTGGTAGTGCAGTATGCACAAATCATGTGCAAAATACAGATAGGTATGTTTATAATCTAATTTTCAAAGAATTATACTTTAGTTATTTATTTCCATTTCTGCTCGGTGATTTATTTTTTTATTTTATGAATTTAGGTGTTGACATTTCATCGGTCCTTGGTGGAACACGTGTTTTCATTGATCCAGATTCCCCTGAAGCCGCTTTGGCGAAGAGACATATGCTTGGAGGCTGAACTTGTGTATCTCTTTGTTTATTTCTTCTGCATTTTAACTGTCATGTAGTCTTTTTGGATTTTAGTAACAAGTACGGTTCAACGTGTTTTCTGAATATTATAAGCATTTGTTTCAGTGCAATTATTTTAAGCAGGCGATGTGTTTAGCCTGTTTTGTTGATGGATGTTCTTTTCATAGAAAGTAGAAGCAGTAGTTTGAAGTATCTATATTCCTTTTTCCTTGTGTTCCCATTTTGAGCAGTATGCTAAATGCCTTTTGTATCATCTACCTAACATTGTAATGGTCATGTTCATTTATTGATACTGATAGTATGCATGATTCTTAGTCGTCATGATTAATTGGAATTTATTTTGTGGTTGGGATGCATTTAATTGAAGATAAATGAACTTCTCTATGACTTTATTGCTGCGAAAACTACCTGCCCCGTGTTCCGCGGCTTATCGTGGTTTAAGTAAAAAATTACGATATGAAATTAATTAAACAATGAAGTGGCCGAAAACATCTATCGTGTTCTGTGTGTTGTGGTTTTCTGTCTCCTTATATTTTTTTATTTAATTCTCTTAAAAAAAACACACACACACACACACCATTTCAATCCCCTTGACTACATTAGACAAATTTCCATTCCTCATTTATATATGTAAATTACAAACCTAATTTGAATTTTTTAAGCAAAACTTTTCTAATCAATTTACATGTCCAATTAAAATGAGCATTTCTCAATTCAAATCCTAATTTGAATTCTTCAAAGTCAATTTTTTGTTTTATGTTGCTCGGAAAAATAACCAATTACAAAGATTACCTATGTTGGTATCTTCATTAAGCATTATGTCGTTGGCGCAAAATTCTACAACATATTACCCTGGTGTCCTCTCCCCGCCTTCTTCACTTTCATGTAGTATGTATAGTGGCTTAGGTTATCGAACAGATTCAGTAGAAAGCCACGTTGATCTGATCACTTGTATATCTCACATTGTGGTGGTTTGAAATATTTTAGTATGCCCCTACAGTTTAATTTTGTTCATTATCTTCGTACTTTTTCTGCTCCGTTCTATAAACATTTTTTTCTTTGATAGGAAATGAGGAACACATTTTTCTCAGACGTTAATGATAGCAAGGATACTTGGTCTGTAATTGTTAAAGTTATTAGAAAGTGGGTGGTGAGGAAAAAGGCTGCACCATACCTGATATGGAAGATATGCATGATATTGGCTGACGAAATGGTAAGTTGTTGTTCCAGAGTCCTTATACTGCATGCTACGTATGACATGCAAGTGTGTTATGCACTAATTTCATTTTCCGATATGTTGCGTATTTTAAATACTTTTTATTATTTTGGGAAACAAGGATTGATGTTTCTGCTATACACACAAAAATCTGATTAACAAATTGATTGAAAGCCCTAAAGAAGGGATGGTATACAATTTTCGAACATCGAGGCTCTTGAAAATTATGATAAATACAGAGTAACTTCACACCCATCGAAGTTCAACTTTCCTCCCCACACGTTCGTTGAAGAATCTAAAGTTGTCATAAACAAAGAGGCATATAACTTCAAGTCCATTGTAGACATCCAACAGGGAAGTATGAATGACTCAGGTTAATAGGTTTGCAAATCTCATTTAATCAATTTTATTTAAAACGCTATGTATTTTATTTCAAGACTAAATCACTATCTAAGGGCCTATTTGGGAACTCATCTAATAGACTTATTATCCCATTAGATGGAGAAAAAAGTCCATCAAATGGGAAAGCTCAATTATTGGGTGTTTGGGTGGTTTAATTATTTGAAGTGCTTCAGCCCATGAAGCTTGAAACCCGAAATCCTGGCTTATATATGATACCATCAAAGGTGCTTCTCATCAATTCAAGCAGTGGGCCCTTGAGAAATGACCGTTGCACCCCCAAAACAACCATATTCATTTTCCTCTCTCCTCCTTCAAGTCAAGATCCTCTGGTGCGTCTCCTCTCCTCTTTCAAAAATTTTGAAGGATGTGTATCCTCTGCAATTAATTTCCCAAAAAGAAAAAGCTAAACATTTTATACAACATATTATGTATATGTGTGTGTGTGTGTAAATTTTACTATTTTATTTTTCGGACGAGTTTAATGTATAAATTTTTTAATGTGTAAAAAGAAAAAGCTAAACATTTTGTGCAACATTTTTCAGATAGTTTAATGTGTAAAAAGAAAAAGCTAACCATTTTGTGCAACATTTTTTGAAAAGTTTAATGTGCAAATTTTTTAATGATAATTTTACTATTTTATTTGGCAATTTTAAATTTAAATTTATTTTAAATTTTTATACTAAATTATCACACTTTGTGGAACATATATATTGTATATATATGAATTTGAGTCATGTCTTTTTCTGTCATTTTTCATCTCATCTATCTTTTTAAAAGTTATGTCAAACAAGTGTCCATTAGAAACAAAAGCCACTTCTCCCACCGCTATCTCAAACACAAATCACATTAGAAAAAGTCTATCGAAAAATAAGTCCATCAAAAAAAGTTCATCAGAAACAAAAGACACTTCTACCAAAGCTATCCCAAACAGGCCCTAAATGATGTGCTTTCATTCCATATAAAATTTAAAAACATAAAAACTAAAATTAAGCTCTACCAAACCTCTGAAAAACATAAAGAAGGAGAAATGAGATTTATAAATTCAGCATTTCTTATTATTATGCTTTCAAGTTTAGCCTTATGTAATTTGCATTGCTATGCTGATGACAAATTCTTATATGTTTTATCCATTATCTTATTAATATCAGTTAATTTACTTTTATCTGTTTATCACATTTGCTGCAATATTCTCATTATTCTATGACATTAGTTTACATATTTATGTATGTAAGAATTTAATTGGTCAATTTTCTTTGGAATATACCGATATTATCTATGACATCAACTTTTTCTTAGTAATGACGGTGAGATTATTACACTACATTAATTGTACGGTTTGCATTAATACAGTTTCAACATACACATGAGATAATTAAAGTTTATAATACTCCCTCCGGTCCTAATTATAGGACATATTTAACCGATTTTGGAGAGATTAAGGAGAAAAGTTAAATTAGTTAATTTTACTCATTTTCCTAAAATGCCCTTATATAAATTTAAAAGGACATAAGTAAAAGTAAATTAACAACCCCTACCACATACTTCTCTGACTTAGAATTTTTCTTTCCATACGCTTTTTAATTGAAATAACGTTCTTGCTATATACATATATATGTGTGTATACATACATACATACACACACAAACACACACAGTATATATGTATACATATAGATATAGATATAGATACACACACATATACACACATATATCTACACACATATATATGAACACACACATACAAATATGTATATAGACACACACACACATATATGTATATATATGTGTGTTTGTATATGCGTGCGCGCACACACACGCACACATATATATATATCTACACACATATATATTGATATGCGTACACATACACACACACACTCACATATATATAAATATGTGTGTGTGTGTATTTATATATGTGTGTGTCTATATATATGTATTTGTGTATATATGTATATGTATTTGTATATAGATACACACACACATGTGTAATCACAAAAAACCAAACACACTTGAGAGAATAAAATATGGGCATTTTATGAAAAAGTTGACAAAAATTAGAATGATGTCTTATAATTAAGACCAAAACTAACTCTCAAATGTTGTCTTATGATTAGGACCGGAGAGAGTATATTTTAAATTTAACGTTTTACTTTCGCCTTTTTCGATGGAACCATAAGTATTGCCATTTTTTTCTCAAGTTAATATCATAGTACTCCCTCCGGTCCTAATTATAGGAGCAAATTTTGGAGTTGGTTTTGGTCTTAATTATAAGAGCAAGTTTTAACTTTTGTCAATTTTTTCCTATAATACCCCTATCTATACTTTCTCAATAATAATTTAATAATATACTTACATATTTTAGGACTTCCTTAACAAATGTATGACCAAATGTATTTGAGGACTTACGTATATTTAATTTATTGAGGAAAGAGAATAAGTAAACAGTTTGATTTAAAATACACAATATGATAAACACACAAAAAATACAAGTTTCAAACCTTTTTCATTTGGTGAAGCAAAATTTAAAAAATATTTTCCTTCACAATCGGACAATAAACATGGATTTCACATTTCGGAAATATACGTAAGTCCTCAAATACATTTGGTCATGTATTTCCTCATTTAGGGGTATTTTAGGAAAATACATATAATTAACTAATTTAACTTCCCTCCTTAATTCTTTCAAATTTTGGTAATTTGCTCCTATAATTAGGACCGGAGAGAGTAATTCGTAAGTAAAAAACAATTTTGTAAATATTTACATCTGTCATTAACCGCATCACTGGACTGTTTTCATGCCTACAGATTCACACTTTCCCATTAGTCATTTATAAACCAAATTTGTCAACATTCAAACAGAAGGTTTATTAATCCGAATTCAACAGGTTTCATGTAAATGTGGATACAGTTACATTTAGTGGTGGAATCATAATTAATCACTCTGACAGTTTTGTCGACCAACAACTTCCAAGAAGCTCTGCATATCCGTCAACACAACTATATGTAATTATTCGTTGTTTCTCAACTTTCATGTAGGTTGGTATGGCGATCCTTGCGATTAGGTCAAATGCATGATGTTGTCTGGCCGTCTGATCCTTGACATCAGTTTTAATAAACTGATATCTGAACGTCTGTACATTGCAACAGAATTCAATAAATTAATTTCATGATTCATGACATACTACATATAACCAAAAGGCAGTTTAAGTTGTGTTTCATGTTCAGAAGTACTCAGATTTTGCTTACAACACGAAATCATAGATGAGGAAAAAACGTTGTGATGATTCAAATAAGAAGCAAGATGAAGGAAGAGGTCAGTGTTAACTCTTTTATTTTTTATTTTCTCCTTAATCCCATCATTTATATTTCTATAATTTGAACATTATTTGTTTGAAATAATTTCCTAAAATATTATGTACGCAAACAAACGTGTGCAAGAGGGTCTGATGAAAATAGCACAGGGAGTTTTACTCCTATTATTGCTAACTCAGTTAATCCGGTTACGATGAATTTTGGTTCGGTTATCATAGAGAATGAGATCCAAACTCCACAGTCTACAGTTATGTATCCATTATCAAACCATCATACAGATTATGTTCTATCCGATATTACTAACCGAACAAGGAAGTCTCATTTGATCGAAACACATTGTAGTGGCTTAACGTCTAACAACACGAATACTAATGTTTTTGCTGTTAGCCAGTCATCACAATCAGTTAATCAAAAGAAGCTTCAACAAAGGTCATTGAATAAAATTTATCAAGTTGCCACTGATTTAACCATTAGGCTTGATGAACCAAACAAAACAAGTAAGTTTCCATTGTTCGTTGTCAAAACATATTCATGTTATGCATTCTAAACACTTATTCATGTACTAATTTGTTTTAGTCAACTTGGAAGTCTATCAATATGGAAGTGATAACGCAATTGTTGTTGGAGAGATGCACGAGATGTTTCATCGTTCAAGTCAATTCAGTTACTTAGATGATGGTGATGCTAGTCACGAGTGTCGTTTATGTGGTGCTCAAATGTGGTTTGCAGAAAGTCTAGAAAGTGTCAAGAAAAATGTTAATCCACAGTTTGGGATGTGTTGTTCTAATGGGAAGGTTATTGTCCCTTTATTAAAGAATGATCTAGAAGAGCTTCAAACAAACAAAGAGTGATGAATCCAATAGATTGTAGCATCTCGTGACTGATGAGCAGAAAAAAGTGTTTGATAAGATACTTTGCTCTATTTCTTTAAATAAAGGTGGTTTCTTCTTTTTGTGTGGATTTGGTGGGACTGGCAAAACTTTCATATGAAATGCATTGAAATCTTGCATAAGATCTAAAAGGGGTATCATACTAAATGTAGCATCAAGTGGAATTGTAGCAACTTTATTACCATCTAGTAGAACAACGCATTCAAGGTTTTCAATACCTATTGACATCAATGAAGACTCTATGTGTTCAATTAGTCATACCTCACCAACTACAAATTTGATCAAGTTTGCTAACCTAATTATTTGGGATGAAGCTCCAATGGTAAGAAGACATTGTGTTGGGGCTTTTGACCGAACTTTGAGGGACTTAATGAAGACCAATTTAATTTTTGGAGGAAAATGTGTTGTCATGGGAGGTGATTTCAAACAAATCGTTTCGGTCATCCCTAAAAGTGGGCGAGTTGAAATTTTAGATGTAGCTATAAATGCTTCTCCGCTTTGGAAGGAATGCAATATATTGCAATTAACAAAAAAATATGAGACTTAATTCTATTAGTGATCCAATTGAGCAAGAAAAATTAAAATCATTTTTTGAATGGCTTCTACTTGTAGGATATGGTGTCATTGGATTACTTCACGACGGTGTTGCGAACTTAACATTACCGTCAGATATGTTGCTTTATGATGATGTTAATCCAATCAGGTGCATAGTTGAAGCTACGTATCCAAATTTAGTGGAGCGTATATCTGACAAAGATTACCTAAACAACAGGTCCATTCTAACCCCAACCACGAAACACGTCGATTCATTGAATGACTACATTTGTTCTTTATTGCTAGGAGATAGTGTAGAATACTTTAGTGCTGCTGACTCTATAAATCACATAGATAATGCAAATGACAGTTTCGATGATTTGTTTGACACAGAGTATCTTAATTCAATTAAATGTTCTGGGATGCCTCATCATAAATTGTTATTGAAGGTTGGAGTACCAATCATGTTAATCAAGAACATTGACCAGGCCTTAGGGTTGTGCAACGGTATAAGGCTTGAAATTACACAACTTAGCAAGAACGTGATTAAGGCAAAGGCGTTGAATGGCACAAGCATAGGGGAAGACATTTTTATCCATAGAATGGATATGTACCCATCCGAATCTAAACTCCCTTTCAAGATGACAAGAAGGAAATTTTCAATTATTATTTCATTTGCAATGACGATCAACAAGAGCTAAAGGCAATCAATGACAAACATAGGCCTTTACCTACGAAGTCCAGTTTTCTCACATGGGCAACTTTATGTTGCTCTATCTAGAGTAAAGAGTTTAAAAGGTTTGAAAATATCGATATTGAATGAGTTTAATAAATGCAATGACACTACAGTGAATGTTGTGCATAGAGAAATTTTCCAAAACCTTTCGCCACATTCACAGCTGTAAGGTAGAACTTTGTATGAATTTATTAACTTTTTCTGTTTGTATCGGATCTTTCCTTTAATGAAATAGTGAAGTACTTATATTTGAATATTTGTTATTTTGATTGAAACATTAGTAGTTAACTGTAATCCATGCAACGCACGGGTCGAAAGTCTTGTTAACAACAAACAGATATATCGCTAGTAGATTCTAACAACTACTATTCGTTTATTGTTTAACAATCCATTAGTTATCTTTACAAGGCTTACGATGGGCAAGATTCTTGTAAAACTAACATTGCTAGTTTGGGCCTTCACTCCATTGCCGAGCCTCGATGGGAGGGTTAACAATTTTACCAAAGTTGAATGTATTTAGCCATTGTTTACTTTCAAAATTATCTTTAGTGTCTAAGTGTTGCCGACAATGGGCCGTACAAAAACTTTACCAAAATTTTGAAAATATTAGGGTTTAATCTAGCGAAATCCGATTATCCTTATCCGATGGGGCTTCAAACATAACCATTTCACTAATAAACCCACAATTGAGGCTCGTAGGTTTTAAAATTAAATGCTTAATTTAAAACTTCACCCATTCAATATTTTAAATTTAGAATTTTCAATTTCCAAGAATTTGTTCAATTTAGAGTAAATTATTAGGTATCTAAAATCTAGTCATGATTGGCGAGTGTGCGTCACATGACCATTTTAAATAACCCACAAATTACTCTAAAAGGTACAATTCTCTTAGGAAATTTCCTGGATTATTTGTCTAGATCTTAATTCCACAATTATTATTCTAGATTTTAATTTTAAATCATAATAATTGATAATTAATGTAGAGATTTTAATTCCACAATTAATTAATCCAATTATTATTCTAGATTTCAAAATCATAATAAATGATAATTAATGTAGAGATTTTAATTCCACAATTAATTAATCCAATTATTATTCTAGATTTCAAAATCATAATAAATGATAATTAATGTCTAGATTTTAATTCCACAATTAATTAATCCAATTATTATTATAGATTTCAAAATCATAATAAATGATAATTAATGTAGAGATTTTAATTCCACAATTAATTAATCCAATTATTATTCTAGATTTCAAAATCATAATAAATGATAATTAATGTAGTGGACAATCTAAATAATCTCGCATAATAACTATCATACTAGTCGATTCAAGACATAATAACTATTATGCAATTATGACATGTGATTATGCAACAATATGGCATCTTCCTATTCTATATGACGTGTTATTTACAAACATCATGTTAATCGCAGATCTAATTCATACAATTTAACAAAGGCATTAAATACTTAAACAAATAACTTTAATCCATGGCTTTCCTTAAAAAATAAGAATAAAAATATACAACTTTGGAATTCCTCTTTTGTCCAGCCCATAGTATCTTTCTCTAGCCCCTTTAGGGTATCTATGTGCCCAAAAGCCCAAAAACCCATACTTTGGCTAGAAACCCTAGGACACACAAGAGGAACCCTAGCCGTCACCCCTACCACGCCATCACCGAAGTCATCTCAAAGATAAAACTCCGGGGAAGGATCGTGTTGAATGCTCATCTTCTTTGCGTTTCTTGATCTCCAACTTTTACAAAAATTCAAAAAATACATAGAAATTCCAAAAAAAAAACAGCAAGGGGGAAACCTAATCATATGAGATTAGCCTCCTTGTTACAAATCAAGAAATACACGAGAAAATCTAACCATGGATTAAAGCGATTAACCGATTGAAATTAAAACTAATACCAAATATGAATTATAAACGAATAACTACCATGAAATAAATAACAAATATAGAAAAGGATGCCATATTTTCAAAAAATAACGTTCGAAAAGAATCACATGAAATATAAATTGATATCAAAACTCGGTTTTTTTCCTCATTGCTATTGGCTCTGATGCCACTTGTAGGATTCTCGCTAGAAACACTGAAGCGTATCGTACCACGCGATATAGGAAAAGTTAAAACCTTCATCGTTTTAATTACCTGGAAAGATGCAATCGATCTCGAAAGCCTTTCTACGAACAAATCCTCGTCCGCTTTATGATCGATCTTCCAGACTATCTCTCGAGGGGAATAGGATGGTTGTGTGGGCAACCGTTCAGATGATGAACGTCTGCCTTTAGGGTTTGTTTCTGATGAGAGCCTCCTTATGCGTCTATTTCTTTCCAAGTAGGTGAAAGTAGGTTTATATGCTACTACACCCAAGACCTAACCCTAAACCACATGGGCCATAGAGTTCTTGGGCTGTAGTCTCAATTAAGCCTTATTGGGCTTAAGTGACTAAAGAGCACATTAACCCAACATTATATTCAGATAATTGTACCATTGTATAAGCAATCAGATACAACAACAGTGAATGTTTATCAGATACTCGCTCTTTTAAATTATTCCGATATTCTACTCTGATCAAACTATTTTGAAAACGCTTTACAAAATTGGGGTGTTACATTAATCTTTTTAATATTCATTTTCACCTTATTGAACAAAATCTCTCTCAGCTCCCAACAACCACTGAACATTTATCATTAATTAACTTGTTATATAATTTATTTGAAATTCAAATTTGAGTCTTAAATCAAAGACGTGTGGTCCAGCCTTGCCTCAATCACATGTTTTGAGTCTAGATGGATGGCTTTACACGGGTAGGCTGGTGCGATCGTTAATGCCTTTTGCTTTTATCTTTGTTTCCTTCTTTCACGGTAGCTGCCTCTTCTCCTTTTAAAACATTAAATAGTACTACCTTCGGTTCTAATTAGAAGATCTAATTGATTTTTTGAAAAGATTAAAGAAGCTAATTAAATGACTATAAAGTATTTTTATTTTTATTTCTTTTCAAATTAATTAGTTTAACTAATAAACTAATATATGATATAAGGATACACAATATATTAAATGATTAAGTAACTTATTTAGCTTTTTTAAGCTCTCCAAAGAAATTTAACTAAGTCTTATAATTAGGACTAGAGATAGTAGCTAATTAAATTTTGGTTTGTGATAGTGATTGGAGTATTCAAAAGTAATTTTTACCGTCCCGATTTATAACATACAAGATAAATATATATATAAAAAAAATTATCTCAATTTATGTAAATAAACAATCTCAAGATTCCAAACATAATCCCAAACAAATTTTAGGAGTACCCACCATAATGTTTTTTTTTTTTGGTCAACAACCCACCAGAATGTTAGCTTCTCGGAAAATACGATAGCTGTGACGGATATTTTCAAGAGAATGAGAATGGTTTAATAAAGGCAGTTAATAGAAATATATAAGCAGATGACTCAACACTCATTGAATCCCTTAGCCAGAGGGTTGCCGATGTTGATGTTACTGAGAAAATGCATAGATCTAGTTCTTCGCACAAATAAGTTTTGAAATGACCAAAAGTATCAATCAACAATTAAAAATAGGTAACTAGCATAATGACATTAAAATCAAGCTAATGGTCATTTGGTGCAAATTGAATGTTGTGCAGTTGGCTAGTGACAGTGTTAAAGTGACATAGATCTAGTTCTTTGCCTTTGACATGCAACTCAAGAACCACTATCTCTTCTTCGTCCTCTTCTCCTTCCACATCTAGCAAGGGAGCAGGAACCTGAGGGCGCTCCAAGTGGGTCAAAAGCGAACTTGATGTCCTCTGCTCGATCAATAGCTACCAACACTTGCTTTTTCCTTGTTCTTCACTGCCTTTCATTGGCAAATTTCAAGCAGATCCAATTTTCTTCTTTGGTTTTCTATTGTCCCATGCCGTGGCTTTCTCGATTCGTTTGTGTTGAAAATTCAGCCACCGATCTCCATTGAAGATCAGCCTAATACCAAATAGTCGTTAGCTTGATTTTAACGTCATTGTACTGGTTACTTATTTTTAATTGTTGATTGTGCTAGTTACCCATTTTTAATTGTTTATTGGTACTTTTGGTCCATTCAAAACTTAACCCTTTTTTTTAAACTTTGCCGTTACTTTAGTTTTAACGACATTGTGACATTTTACACTTTTTAATTGGTTTTTGGTAGTTATGGTTCACTTAAAATTTATTTGTACTAGCTACTACTAACGTAACACTTTATTAGTCAATCTGCACCTTAATCCTATAAACCAACCATTTGACTTTGGATCTAACTCATTCACAAGTTTTGTTAAGGAATTCCCGATTTTTCATTAGGTTTTAAGTTTTTAACAATTTTCATTTACCTAATAAAAAAGTTTACACTATCAGCTCATTCACAAATTTTTTTAAGGAACTCACAATATTTCATTAGGTTTTAACAACTTCCGTTCACCCAATAAAAAAATTTCACCATGAGGCAATTCCAAGCTTTGTTAAGGAATTCACTTAATCTCATTATGTTTTGACAACTTTGTTGACCCAGTAAAAAATTCACAAGTTTTGTTAAAGAATTCAAGAAATTTTATAGTTTTTAATAACTTTCATTTTCTAAGTAAAAAAAGTCACATTTTCATATTATTCACAAATTTTTGCTTCTTTTTTATAAGGCACTTGTAAGCTTTCAAGGAACTTTTAATTGATTTTTCTATGTCTGCCCATATTTAATAAGGGTAGTAGAAGAGAGTAATAATTAATGTAATATTTCAGTTTAATGTAGTTTATAAGGGTAATATTAAAAATCACTTGAGTTTCATGATAACTTTAATGTCTTTATTAGTTTGTAAGAATTGATAATTGGTACTTTATATATACTCCCTCCGGTCTTATTTATAAGAGCCATAACCTATTAACCATTAATTACTCATAAAACACTCAACTGTCGTCAAATGTGGAAGAGCTTTAAATGATGGTGATAGTGTCATACTGTCATGTGAATTTGTCTAAAGGATAATGCAAGAACAAGAAACGTACAAAATCTAATTATCTAATTGATGACTTTAATTTCTTTGAACATGCAGTTTGCGACAACAATAAAGATAAGTGTAAAAGTCAGCTCGTGTTGGAGACGTCAAGAGATCATTTTCATCAATGATAGTTTTAATTATAGGAACATTTTTATAGTGTAATTTACACTATAAAAATGTTTCTATAATTAGGACTAGAGAGAGTAATAAATACCTTTCAAGATATAATCACTGAGACTTATCATTTTAGTCTTATTTATAAGTCCATTTCGACTAAATCTTACATTACATATCAAGGAGAGATAGTTAACTCAATGATTATAGGATAAATTTTCAACTTTGCCCTCACTTATGATTGGACATTTTTCAACTATTTCTTCTCTCTCTATCTTCATATGTATAATTAATATGGGTAAAATTGTCATAACCTCATTTATTATATAAAAATGGACTTACAAATAGGACCAAATTTTTTGATTAAAATGGACTTATAAATAAGACCAAAATGGTAATTATAAGGGAACAAATATCTAAGTTATTTAAGCAGTACATCAAATCCGAACCAAGTATCTAATTTTTTGCTGAATATTGTTTTATTTTATTATTATTATTATTATTATTATTTAATATTCTCTTAGTCCTTGTGTGTGAAACACAAAAATGAAAGATGACTTTGAAAAGTGGGAGTGAAGGGGACATTACTGAGAAAATGCATAGCCAAAGAAAGTGTCACGAACCTACTCTCTACTTTACCTATAATTAAATTTTTACCACATACGGTAGCGTATACCGCATATAATAAATTATTTAATTATGAAATAGAGTAAAAAAGTAGACGGTCCACTACAATGAACCATAACCACTCCCACTCATCTCAAGGTTCAGATTGTTTTTCACATTTTCCCACATCTCTTTCCACCATCCAGCTTTTAACTCTTTCCCGTAACACCAAAGCACCCGCATCACGTTTCACACACGTCTTACTTTTTCCTACCTCCAATAATACCACCATTAAAGATCCAGCACGTACCGGGTGGGAGGGAGAATATTCTTATCGAGGTTGGGATTTGAACCCCCACTATTTGGTTTGCAAAAAAAAAAAAAAAAAAATTGGTTTTCCATAAATACTTTGTGCAAGTAGATATAAAACAAATATATATTTAAGTTAACCCCTTTAACTTTGAATATAACTAATTTACAAGTTTTATTAAGGAATTCACAACAATTAGATTTTAACAATTTTTATTTACCCAGTAAAAAAATTTACATTATCTATTCATTCACAATTTTTTTTGGGAAAATGATAGTTAGGTCCTAAGGACCAGAAAAAATTACAAAAAAGTCCCAACGGAAAAAAAAAACTATATTTACAACAGGAAGTGCCATATTCATAACAAAATTTAAACAACTAGATTTTGTTTTAAACTTAAGTCCATAAGCGTACATAGGTCATTTACAACAAAAAAAAGGCTAGATTTACAACGGAAGTGCTATATTCACAACAAAATTTTAAATCGGCCATTCACAACAAAAAAGTCATATTCACAACGAAGGTGCTATATTTACAATAAAATTTATGTTCACCTTCTACTTCTTCACCTCCTTTTTATCTTGTTCATCACCTTCGTCCATTTGTTTGGTTACAAGACACCGAACCTAGGAGATCTTTATCTTCCACCATTTTCAATTTGCTTCATAGAGAAAGAGAGAGACGACGTCGGGAAGAGGAAGAGGATGAGGAAGAGGAAGAGAGGGTGAGTAGAGAGAAAGAATATGTTAAGGGTATCTTAGTAAAAAAATTTAAATTTCAAAATCTCATATTCCTCCTAATCACTTCTGTGTCCTTAAAATATTTTAACAGACGTTTTGGGGTTTTAAAATTTAATATGATATTTAAATGAAATTTCCCCTCAAATTAACTACTTTTATTTATTGCAGAGTATCGGATGTGCATGTTAGTCTCGCTCTATGGTAGACTTTTCTAGTGCCCATGTAATACCCTAAAATTCTCACTTATTATAAATGTCATATTTTGACAAATAAAACATATTAGGGATAGGTGAATATGTGGTCTCAAACTTTAGAAGCTTATTGACTATTATTTTAAGTGATTTCTTCTTGAAATCAAATAAGCTAAAGACCAAATATTCTAAGGATCATAAAACACCATAAAATTATCATCACTAAGCATAGTCTTAATTTAATCATGAGAGACGATTAAAATGACATGGAAATATCTATTCCGATTAAAGAAAATTATCAAACAACTACTGGGCAATTAAATTTGCAAACATTAAAATATTTATGTTAATTTTCGTAATTAATTAATAATTAAATTAAAAAGGCATAATTAAGAAATGTATAAGATTAATTAGTGATCAAAGGCTAATAAAAACCCAAGATTAGCATAAAGATAATTCCTAATGATCATAATTAATATAGTAACCTATCAATTGAGCCTTATAACATCTAAAAACACTATCTTAGAGATTTTAGCCAAGATTAATTAAATCTTCCCTATCTTAAATATGTGGCGAAAATTCTCTTTTAAAGAGGCAAGATAATTACATTTATTTTAAATCCTAAGAGCACATAATATATGAACAAAGATCATCAAAAGTAGTAGAATTTCCCCAACACAAAATAAAGGCTTGGATTAAATATAATAAAGTTAAATCCTAAGGCCCTAATTAAGTATCATAAAGTGTAATCCTTGTGAAGTAAAAATTAACCAATGAGAGAATTCTTTCTAGATGAGTATGAAGTAATTAAAACACAAAATTTGAAGAGAAAAGAGGGAAGTGCACAGTTTTTACACCAAAAAAACTGAATAAAGAAATTACTCAAGATAGTTGAGCACATGCAAGTCATAAATTATGGAAGAGGATAATGTACTTTTAATTAAGAGACTTAATGACCATGGAAGAGGATAAATGGGAAAGAGAAAGAGTGTTGTGAGTGCTAATGTTGTGAGCCTAGTAGGAAAAGTCAAGGAATCATCCAATGAGAAAATTGTACATGAATTAATTAGATTAATCAATAGGATTAATTCAAGACTTAATCAAAGGGAAACCTATACAAAATAAATTGTATCTTGAGATCCACTAATCATAAATCAAATATAAGAAGAGATTATTAACAAGCATAATTCAAGCTTGAGATTGACTATAATCAAAGTCATTTCCTCAACTTTTGAGGATTGTGTCCAATTGAGAAAATGAGAGATTATAGTCTCTAATTAAAGCTAAAAATCTCAAGAGTTCAAAAGCAATGAGAGAATTTTAATGAGACTTCATCAAGATCCTCAAATGAATTTTGTCTAGTGAAAAACAAAGAAAATAGTTGGCTTGGGAAAAAGCTAGAACACATGGGATATTTTGTAAAACGTTTTGGAAGAGGATATGGTACTTTAGGATAGAAAATGGAAGAGGATCAAGGAGAGAGAGGGGGGTCAGATTTGAGGGTTCTAAGGGCTAGGATTTGTGCTTTTAATTTACCTAGATCCAATGGCCATAATGCAAGATGAGGGGTTGTGAATAGTGCCATGGACTTTTACTATAAATAGGGGTTGGGGTCTTCATAATTCCTCACCAATTCACAAAGCAACATCTGAAATATAGAGAGAAAGTGAGAGTGAGAGCCTTGAAGAAAGGAGGAGCAAAGTTCTTGGTAAGTTCTCTAGGTCTAGCTTTAAGTTCTTTGAGTTTTAGTTCTTAAATTCTTGGATAGAAGTAGCTTAGATCCTAAATATGCTAGGATAATTTTATTTACATGTTTTTATAGTCAAAATTTTCTTTATTTCGAAAAATTGATGGAGAAGAAGTTATGGCAAAATTTCTGGAAGAAAATCATCAAAGTAACAAAGTTAAGCGAAATTTCATCGGTTTGAATTTCGGAGCCGATGATGAAAACGCCAGAATTTCATATTGAAAATATGGTCACAAAATTCTGAGAAACTTCATGGTTAAAATATACATATTGGGTTTTTTAAATATGTCAAGAACATGTAAAAATGATTTTTGTACAGGAGATAAAAATCCTTAAAGTTAGGCTACGAATTTCTGGAAAAATTCTGGGCGAGAGGCTCAAAACTTTAAACCTGGGAGTGATTCGTGTAATCTGGGCAAGATTTATTATTTTTAATTGAAAATAGACATCCTAAGGATTCTAAGGAATTTTACAGATCCTCGTTTCAATTTTTGTGAATTAATTATGATTTTTCAAAGTTAGACAAAATGCTGCCCAGATTTGTACCAGCGTTGTACTACGAATTTTGAGGAAACAAAGTGGAAAATAAATGTTGCAAGGACAAAGTAGTCATTAGTGGTCAGGATATCCCTTAGGATATTATTTGTAAATTAATAAATACGATATTACCATTATAGGATACGCGTGATCACCGCCTGACTGTCAACGTACCGACAACACCGACAAAGGTACGGACGCGTACTGTAACACTAACTTTGATGTTTACTGTATACCTATATGTGATGGTTGTATTCATAGACTGAGATTCTGTTTTTAAAAAAAGTTATTGAGCATACATATACAGCTATACACGGGTTATGGTATTGATAACACCGTTGAGTTTTCCTAGCGAGGACACGATCGTACATCGTGGCACCGGTGAATAGTGCGGATCGTAATAACGTTCATATGCGGTGGTCGTGTTCGGTTATTATATTTCATATGTGAATATTTCTATGATATCATGAATAAACTGTCATACATACTTGTTACATGAACATGAGGTTAACAGATTACCGAGGTTCAATGGGTATTGAACCTCGCTCTTACCATAGCTTCGGGATCCGAGTAAACGGGATCGAAGACAAGGGTGAGTAGCAGATGTAGGAACCGGCTGGAGAAAGTCCTATTGACATGTACTTTACGATATCAACATTTGGAAAAAATTGTAATGCTGTTAAAAGCACATACATTACAGTGGATATTTATCAGTTACTTTTCAATACTATTTACTTCCGATGCTCAACTCTGATCAAGATACCGTGAAAACATTTTTGAAAATTGGGATGTGACAGCCCAACTTGCAAGTTGGGGCAACTTATAAAGAAAATGAGAGTGAAAACACTTAAAAAAATGAGAGTGGAGGGGACGTTTCAATTAATGACATTTCAAGAATATTATTGCCAATATTTTATTGAAAGGTAAAAAAAGAAAAAGAAAAAAAGAAATTAGTGACGGAATTTTCAACCGGTGCATAGTGAAATTTCATTATTAACATTAATAATTTATCATAGAATAAAGATATTCTTATGAAGTTCATATATAAAGTCATTAAATATAATTAAATACAAAAATCTGGTATGAGTTTAAGAGTGAGTTGATATGATTTTGTAAGTTGAACACGTAAAAGCGGTAAAATTGGTGTGTGAACTTGCGAATTTAACTAAGTTTGCAGCTAGCACGAATTTAACGGTGAGTTGGTGTAAGCTTAAAAGTCATAAATGTAAAAAAATTAAAATTTGAGAGTCAACTCATGAGTTTAATAATAATGTTCACGGCCAAATATGAGAATTGGTAGTTACATTTGTATCATGATTTATGTTTACACTTCTTAATCCTTATCTTATTAATAATTATCAACAATTATATATTTCAATCCAAATAATTAACTCATAAACTTATGACCACATTATACAAGAGCTAGTCAATGTGGATTGGATAAAAGACAGATTATAATGGTTCGAATAATAAAAGGCGATAGTGTTGTGTGAACCTATCCTATCGAAGAAAGCAACCGAGAATACATAATCAACAATGTGTGTGACTGTGCATGCAGTCTAACAAGTTATGGACTTCATGTGAGGTTACTTGCAAGTTGGGGCAACTTAGCAAGAAACCAGATTAAGTGTTGATCATTTTCATTCTCGAAAAACAAAAGTGAAAGACTTTGAATAATGGGAGTGCAAGAGACATTTTAATTAATGACATTTTTAGAACTTTATTTCTAAGAGTTCAAATTGGAATGGAACCAATAATATCTACTAGAGATACACATAATTTTATTTTTTATTATCTCTTACTCTTCAAATCTTAAATTATTAAATCATTATCATCAATACATTTTTCGGAAAATTATGTGCAGATCCCAAAGACCAAAAATAATTACAAAAAAGTCCCTTGAAATCACCAAATTACATAGAAGTCCCAAGAGACTTTTTTGATATTATTTGAATTAACAACAGAAAAAAGCTAGATTTGCAACGGAAATGCTATATTTACAATAAAATTTAAAATCGGCCATTTACAACAACAAAAAGTCATATTTACAACAACATTTAAACATCTAGATTTTGAACGTAGAGAGTGATTTGCAACAGAAAAAAGGCTATATTTACAACAGAAATGTTATATTTACAACAAAATTTAAAATTTGGCCCTTTACAACAGAAAAAGTCATATTTACAACAACATTTAAACACCTGGATTTTGAACGTAGAGAGGTCATTTATAACAGAAAAAGACTATATTTACAACAGGAAATGTTATATTTGCAATAGAAAAAGCCATATTTTCAATAACATTTAAAAATCTGGATTTTTTTTCCATACAAATACTATCAAAAAAGTCCCTTAAGACTTCTGTGTAATTTGATGATTTCAAGGGATTTTTTTGTAATTATTTATATTCCTTGGGGCCTACACATAATTTTCCCACATTTTTCTGTCATCGATCTAAAAACTTGAGTGAATAAGATTAACCATTAATTAGTCATAAAACAGTCAACTGTCATCAAATGTGGAAGAGTTTTAAAAGACGGTGATGGTGTTATGTCAATTTGTCTAAAGAATGCGACAACAAGAAACCTGCAAAATCTAATTGATGGCTTTAATTCCTTCGAACATGCTTGCTGAGACAACAAAAAATAGGTAGATAGTAATGCTCACAAACGGGCTGATGAACATTTTCCCAGTAGACAAATGTGGAAGAGTTTTGAAAGATGGAGAAATCAACTCATGTTGGAGACGTGGAGGGGCCATTTTCATTAATGACAGATACATTTCGAGGTTATAATCACTGAGACTTAATTACAAAGGAATAAATATCTATGAGAGAAGAGCATTGTATAATGGTTGTTTAAACAGTACACCAAATCCGACCCAAGTATCTCATATATGCTGAATATTGGTTTATTTTCTATTTTTTTATCTTAGTCCTTGTGCGTGAAGAACACCACAATCTGAAACGTACAACAATGTGGCCTAGCATTTTCTTTGAACATGCAGGTTGGCGCAAGGAAAATGATGGATTGCAATATCAACAAATGGGTTGATGATAATTTTCACATGAGACAAACACTACATAAATACAATGGATTGCCCATGGAATTACTTGACGAATAAGATCCGTCGGTAATTTCCGACAAAAATTCCACCGGTAAAAATACGCAAGAAATTCCGACGATAAAAATATCGACAGAATTTCCAATAGAATTCAGTCGGAAATTTCTAACAACTCCATTGCCTATTTTTGCAGAAATCTCTAAAAATACGCAACAAATTCCGACAATAAACGGTGGGATTGAGCTTCTCAACTCCTGTTATGGACCTCAGTAATGGGCCAAACTAGGTCAAGCCCACGTGAAGGCTAATCATCCCACGACCACATCCATTACCACAGTAATGCAGAGAGTGGGGGCACAAAATGTGCTATAATGGGAACGGGTTATCAAGAAAGTCGGACCAACCCGGCTTCACTATAAATAGGGGCATACCCAGGTGAACGGTACACACATTCATTCTCCCACTGTTTAGATACTGTCCCACTGTGCACACACCCCTGCACCCCACTCCTCTGACGGCATTCCGTCTTCGTGTTGCACGGTGATCATCTTGTTCATTGTTATCTCCTCAATAGATAGCAGTGGATAAGACTCTTGGGTACAACCTTTAAACCCATCAGATCCAATATTGACCATTAACTAGCCCCAAGGGGTTGGACATTTGTGTCCCATATCGGAACAACTCCATTGCCTATTTTTGCCTATTTTTCCATGTGCTTGAGTGTTTCTTGTGTGTGAAAAATGTAAGGCCGTGTTGGAAATGAAGGCCCCAGCCAACAAGAAAGAAGTGCAACAATTGACCGGACGATTGGTGGCTTTAACAAGGTTCTTACCGAGGTCAGCGGAGAAGTCACTCCCATTTTTTAAACTTTTGAAGAAGGAAGCCCAGGGAGGATGGAACTCGGAATGTGAAGAGGCATTTACCAGAATTAAATAGTGCTTGGCATCCCCCTCGGTATTATCCAAACCAAAACCTGGAGAAAACTTGATTCTGTACTTATCAGTCGGTAAAGAGGCTGTAAGTGCAGTCTTAGTTTGAGAAACAAACGAAGGGCAAAAACCGGTATACTTTGTGAGCCGGGCTTTGCAAGGTTCCGAGTTGAGATATCAGAAGCTAGAGAAGATGCCTTTTGCGCTGCTAACGACGGCGAGACGACTTCGCCATTATTTCCATGGTCATTCAATCATCGTGAGGACGAATCAACCCATACGGCAAGTTTTGCATCAACCGGACTTAGCCGGCAGGATGATAAGTTGGGCAATCGAATTATCGGAGTTTGATATAACATATGAAGCCAGACAGGCAATTAAATCACAAGCTCTGGCCGACTTCTTAATGGAGCTAACTTCATCACAAGCGGAGAAAGGAGGGGCAGAACCATGGAAAGTATTTGTAGACGGCTCATCAAATCTAAAGGGAAGCGGTGCAGGGGTCATTGTAGAGAGCCCCGAAGGCATTGCAATGGATTTTTCTCTCCGACTTGAATTCCCGACGTCAAATAATCAGGCCGAGTACGAGGCCCTTATTGCTGGTCTATTGCAGGCAAAGGAAAATGGAGCTCATCAAGTGCACGTGTCCATGGACTCCCAATTGGTCGTTTCTCAGATCTAGGGGACCTATCAAGCAAAGGGGCCGTTATTGGCCAAATACTTGGCGAAGGTTAAAGACATTATGGCAAGTTTTGACGAGGTGACAGTCGCGCACATTCGTCGGGAAGAAAACACGAGAGCCGACATTCTCTCTAAATTAGCAAGCACGAAGTGCCCGGGGAATCTCCGCACAATTGTTCAGCAGAACCTACCGGAACCAAGTTCCATCATGCTTATATCGGATTCAAATGATTGGAGAAAACCGATTGCCGACTATCTAGAGCGGGGAATCACCCCCGAGGATGCAGCCGAGTCCAAGAATCTAGTCAGAACAGCGATCGCTTATGCAATGGTGGACGATCAATTATATCACAAAGGCACGCATTCTCCCATGGCTAAATGCCTCAACAAAGATCAGGCCCAGTACGTCTTAGCAGAAATCCACGAAGGTATAAATGGGCAACACATGGGGGCAAAAGCGTTGGCTTGGAAAGCGGTACGAGTGGGGTATTATTGGCCTACCATGGCATAGGATGCCAAAGATCATGTTCAGAGGTGCGATAGTTGCCAGAAATACGGCAAAATAATGTGGGTTCCGCCAACAGACTTGACGCAGATCACGGCTCCGTGGCCATTCCACAAATGGGGCATGGACTTGTTGGGGCCATTTAAAGCAGCAACAGGGCAGCTGTTAATATCGTGTTTTGGAATCCCGACAGAAATAGTCACGGACAATGGAACACAGTTCACGGATAAAGGCTTTCAGAAAATGGTGTTTGACCTTCATATAAAGCATCATTTTGCTTCCGTGGAGCACCCGCAATCCAATGGACAAGCCGATGCAGCAAACAAGCTTATTGTCAACGGGCTTAAGAAGCGAATGGAAAAGAAACGGGAGAGTTGGGTGGAGCACCTATATGCAGTATTGTGGGGATATAGGACCACAGTGCAAACATCCACGGGAGAGACTCCCTTCAGGCTAACGTATGGATGTGAAGCGATGATTCCAGTTGAAATTGGCGAGCCGTCATGGAGAAAATTGAGAACTTCGCAGGAGGGGCAGAAAAATGACCAGGCTATCGCGGTAGAGTTGGATCTGATTGACGAGGTTAGAACCACGGCTCATTTTCGAGATTTGGCCTCAAAGCAACTCATTGCTGCTTGGTACAATAGGGAAGTTAACCTGCGATCATTTAAAAAAGATGACTTGGTGCTGCGAAGGGCCGATATTGGAAACAAGAATGCCCGAGATGGGAAGCTCACGGCAAATTGGGAAGGTCCTTATCGCATCCGAGATGAACTCCGAAAGGGAGCCTACCTATTGGAATCACTGAAAGGGGAAGCGATTAAGAGAACCTGGAATGCAGACAAACTTAAGGCTTACTACAGCTGAGAAGTCAAGTTTATGAAATTCATTGTTTTATTTTAATATTTTCGGCAATTCCTTTTATTAACTTTACTTTCAGGCAACTCGGTCGTGAATGTATGTCAACTCCTACGGGAGTCATTTGACGTTATGCTGCGTATTAAATGAATGAAAAAGCAGGGTCGTAGAACCCGTCTTTCACAATTTGCTCATAAGGATGGTCGGGCATAAAGAAACATGTATGAATCAAAGTTCGAAACTCGTTCATAAATCATGTAGAGGAAAAAGCTTCCGAGTATGAATCTAAGTGGAGCTCACACCAAAAGGATCATATGGCGGCAAAGCAATCAGTTAATAAGACTAGCGAGAACTCGGATCACTTAATTCATGTTTATCATATCGTAACAATGGCCAAAATAGACATACGCGAATCAAGGCAAACGCCCGCGTTCGTGAATCATGTAGCGGCGTAGCCGCCAAATTCAATATTATGTGCACTTAAATGCCGAGTCTACATAAAGCGGCCGACTGGAAAGGAGTGTTTCTCTGACCTTGATCACGTCAGATATGAAACCTTCAATTTTAAAGACGCTAAATAACGAAATAAGCGCAAATAAGTCAAGTTGTTGGTTCAACCGGGTCAATGTACATGCACAAAGAAAAGCCCTATTTGGGCTAAGCATTGTTCACAAAAAGAGATACAAAAGCTACAAAACTAGGAGAAAAATGCCAGCTACTGTTGATTAGGTGGAGATTGGCCTTCGTCACATTCCTCCAGAACCACCTCGGAATTGGGAACATCAACAGCTGAGGAAAGAGCTGGGATAAACTTCTCGTCTTTAACGTAAGCATTCATGTGTACTCCTTCCAAGTTTAAGGCGATCGAGGGGTTCCGGAACTAAACTTGCTCTAAAGCATTCTCGAAGGAATCTTTAACACCGGCTTTCAGTTTGGAGACATCAACTTGAGCAGCGGCAAGGGCTTGCTTGTGAGAATGAAGCTCCGTCTCCAATTCCGCAATTAAGCTATTGTGTTGGGCGATAGACTCCACGTCGTTCTCATGAATTTGCAGCCTTCGGGTGATCTCGGACTCGGCCTGGTGCAGTTTGTCACGAACCGTGACAAGCTCATCAGAAAGGCTCTCCTTCTCGGCCTCGAGAAAGTCCAAATCTTGTTCATTAAGGCCGACTTTCTCCTTGAGGTGCGCCACGAGTTGACATAAACCGGCGTTCTTCAAATTGACGTGCTCCATCTCCTTCACTCTTTCATCTCTAAATCGACAAGGTCTGATTATCAAACCAATGCTCGGGCGGACGAATAGCCTTGCGAAAGTTGTTGGATACTTTATTCTCCCAGAAATATGAAGTGGGAAGCCGGACCATGGGGCGGGAGCCAGATGCTAAAGGCTCAGCTTCTCGAAGCTCCGGATCCTGAACTGGAGGAGACGGTATGGGAATAGCCTCATCTGTTGGAGAGGCGGTAGTCTTCTTCTTCAATGTCTTAGCCCTCTTGGCGGCGGCTTGCCGGGCGGGCTCCTCGTTGGGAACCGTTCGTTTTTCACCCACAGTCAAAGGACGAGCTTGAGGAATAGTCACGTCGAGATACTCGGGCCTTTTACCCATCGATCCACTTGTAAAGCACAATCCAGGAATCAAATTTCGAAAAAAAAAAACATGGGGAGCGGGAGGCCCTACGGGCACCTACGGGGTGTAATGTAATCGGCCGAGTCCACCAAGCTGTCTTTCTTGGCTAATGCAATAAGGGCACCTATGGTTTTCTTCTCGGCAACAGAAAGTTGAGAATTCACAGGCAAAAAATCTTTTGCTTGGAATTTATGATGCTCCTCGGACCAGTATAAAGGAAAACGCTCTCCAAGTTCCCCGGACTGCCGAGTTTGAAGGAACCATGGTGTACTCCGGGTTTAGCAACGACTTTAAAGTAAGAAGTCTTGAAGCCTTTCCAAGAATCTTTAAAGGGCTTAAGAAACTTGCAGCCGTGGGAAGCTCGAAGTGATGTCCAGCAAAACCATTTCTTTTCCCCCTCCGTGGTGGTTTTAATATCTAAGGGAGTAAAAAAGTTGTAAAAAACGGGGACGGAACACTCGAGTTTGTGCTTATGGTAGTACTTTTCAAATGCCATGGCAGCGGCCCAACCATTGGGGTGTAATTAAGAAGGAGCGAAGTGTAAATGGCGGAGTAAACACATTTGGAAGTCGGAGAATGGAAATTCTATGCCGAGGTAAGTGATCAAATCCTTGTAAAAATAAAAGAAATGGCAGTCTTTATCGTTTGATCGTCTGGAAGCCAGGGACTCGTTCGCTGGGGGCAAGCACACATCATACCCCTTGCCGCCTCGGATTGTACGCGAAAGCACGTTCCCAGACATCTTATTCTTGACGTCAATTACGGTCCTGCTCACAACATTTTCCTTGATGAGAGGCATTCGGGAAGATCCTCCAGAAGGGATGGATTCTCCGGTCTCAGATTGGTTGGTTTGGTGTGAAGACATTTAGACCTAAAATAAAAAACAAAGGGCCAGGGTCAGAACTATGAAGTATACCTGACGGTGCAGGAATTTCGGGATGAGTTTCAACAAGCAATGGAACGTGGGAAGTCTGCGACGCTACGGCTGAGGTACTCGGCAGTTTATTGCAGCGACATTTGTCCAAAAGCAACTCGGCATCTCTATCATGGCCAAGACGGGCAAGCTCAATCGCCTTGTGAATGCATTCCTCGCAAGGACCAGAATCGTCAACAATTGGAGCCGAGGCAACAACCTCGGGAACTGGGGGAGAAGCTGACAATCTCGATGAAGGAGAATCAGGAGGTCTGGCATCGGGTGAAGGGGGAGCTCGAGATATTTGCCCTAGCCCCACTTCCCCGAGATGGGCGAAGCAAGTCTTCCATCTTCTCTTCTTCGGTGGGAAGGATGGACCATAGCCAGAGTTTAGTTCGGCCGGGTACACGGGCAAGTATTTCTCTATCTTCTTCTGGGATAGGCCTACTATACATATCTACTAGCGGGGGTTTTGGATCCATCTTAGGAACAAATCATACAGCATGTTAAAAATGCAAACGAAGCCATACATAAACCCAGACCACCCAGATGGTGAAGAACACAGTAAAGACAGGCAAGTGCAGAATAGCCAACCACAAAGCGGTGAGAAATTAAAGGCCGGAATAAACGTGAAAGAAAGAAGGTGTTACAACAACTCAGACAAACAGTTCACAATGGCGTTCAACATTTTTCGTTCAGAGAGGAATTCATGCGAGTCATCACAGTCGTTCAACACCCAGTCCAAACAGTGTAGAACAAAAATTACCCAAAATGCAGAACAATAAAAGATGGGAGTAGCAGCATACATGTATCAGTCGGATTGAAACCAAGAAAAAGAACAAGAACAACTAATAAGGATAACCCAAAAGCTCGAGGAATACCTGGGAGCGAGAGAGTAGCGAGAAAACAGAGAAACAAGTTTTGAAAAGAGAGAGAGCTCTGGTACGTTTCTTCACAGGTATGAGAACGGGGTAAAGTGACGATGAGGGGCATGGATAAGTATTTATAAGAAGGCTAGGGATGCAACGTTTAGAAGCCGAGTCGTCTCGTTGTTTACGAGGAGATCATAATAAACCCTGAAGCAATTATGGCGATGTGACATAGGGTGTTAATGGGCGCGGTAACCGAAGGCGGCTCTTGAAGGCGCGTGACTTTAAAATCGGAAATGGCGGTTATACGCTGCGACGCGGGTAAACGAAGAGACACCCAGCTAGGCGAACAGTCGTACTCGCAGATATGTCGGCACTTTTACTTGACACCCCGAATAGGATGCCAAAACGCGTTTCAACCGAGATAACTTGACAAACTCAGACTGACATCCCGAAGTGACGATACCGGGACGCTTTGCGAAAACAAAATATGCCAAGTCTTGGCAGATCAGTCGGCAGTACGGATCGCGTAAGTCGTCGTTTGATCCAGATGCGAAATTCGATTGCAGCCAATTGTGATTGAAGCCCAAGAAGGGTCCAGGGAAAATGCGGGCTTGGAAAGTCGGGGTCTTACACCAGAGTAAACTCGGCAGTTCGGAAACCCAAGCAGCCGACTTTGGGGGCAACTGTTATGGACCTCGGTAATGGGTCAAACCAGGTCAAGCCCACGTGAAGGCCAGTCATCCCACGACCACACCCATTACCACAGTAATGCAGAGAGTGGGGGCACAGAACGTGCTATAATGGGAACAGGTTATCAACAAAGTCGGACCAACCCGGCTTCACTATAAATAGGGGCATACCCAGGTGAACGGTACACACATTCATTCTCCCACTGTTTAGATACTGTCCCACTGTGCACACACCTCACTCCTCTGACGGCATTCCGTCTTCGTGTTGCACGGTGATCATCTTGTTCATTGTTATCTCCTCAGTAGATAGCAGTCGATAAGACTCTTGGGTACAACCTTTAAACCCATCAGATCCAATATTGACCATTAACTAGATCCAAGGGGTTGGACATTTGTGTTCCATATCGGAACAACTCCATTGCCTATTTTTGCCTATTTTTGCCTATTTTTCCATGTGCTTGAGTGTTTCTTGTGTGTGAACAGTCGGGCTTCGTCCGGTTTCTCTCTCTCTCTCTGAGAGTGCTTCCCTCTTTGGTGGTGGTAGGGTTTTGGCGGCTTTGTTGACTGTCTTTCAAGTGCCATTCTCCCCAGCCTTGAGCGGGTGTGTGCTTTGTTGGGGGTTAGGGTTTAGTTTTGGGTGTGTAAGTTGTGGTTGGATGATTCTATCCAGCGGTGCAGACATAGTCAATGGAGCTTTTTGGGCCGGAGTGTTTGAGGGCTTCACAGCTATGGTTGGAAGATTGCAAGAGCGATCGTGAATCTCATGGGTCAAGGCTCATTCTTGCTGACTGCGATATGTTGAGTCCTGTAGCTTTAATATTTCAGATCTTTCTAGTCTCGCGGTGGTTTCTAGTGGCTCGACTTATATCTGGTGGTGTGTCTTTGGGGCAAGTTTGGTGGTGTGTTTTACTATTGCAGGTTTTTTTTTTTTTTTTTTTTTTAATTTCTTTTTATGAAAAAAAATTGCCTGTCAATAATTTAGCATTTATAAAAGACAAAGTACTTAAAAATTGTAAGGAATGGGAAAAAATAGCATGTTATTCTTTCTGCTTGGTGCTTTCCCTGGTCCCTCATTTAATTCTCCTCATGTTGCTGTGAGTTCCTTTACATTTGCACTTATGTGGGTTTGGTTTGAGCTTATTTCTGGCTGAATTTGACACTCTGTTGTTGATGCAGATTGAGATAATATATGATTATGGTCGTGAAGATAATAACTGAAACTGTCATTTTCTGTGCAATGAATAAAGGTCAGCAGTCAAATTATTCTTTAAAAGTGTAATTTTAATCTAATTATGCAGATAGAAATTATCCAGACTTGTGAGGATGGAGAACGATATGGCAGGCTTTGCTTGTTACTGAACCATGAATGCTTTGACATTGACATTTCATTATTCTTGTTGAAAGTTGTAGTTTCTATATAGTTATTCGTCCAACACAAATACTGCTTGTTATGTTGCTGGATTTGGATGAATCCCCGAATTTAACAGCAAGTCATGTGCATACAATTTTCTTTTTAATCTTATTCTTCGGCAAATTATACATTTTACATCATAGCCCATACGGGTCCCGACAAGAGGATTATCGAATTAGCATGCCAATTGACTCCTTTTGTCTTCACCATTGACAAGTCCAACTCTGATCTCCCAATGGATTGATATAAGGCTTCTGATTTCTGAAATGAGATCCTCATGCGGTTTTTCGCTTCTTATTCTGAATAACCAGCAATGTTAACCAGTAGCGACTTGTTTTTGTTACTCTTCTGTGCTGCTTCCTTGGAGCTACGAAGATGCTAGTAAAGATACAGCCCATGAAATTTTGGGTAGATCCTATTAATATACTCTCAAAACTGCTTTAATTTAAGGATAGCAGTTTTGCCTATTTAAGAGATGAGCATTGAAACAGCGAAATCTCCAGATTCTTCCACTGATCCTTCGTCTGTTTTTGAAAATTCATCTGTCTTTCTATGATAATTTGATTTCATAATTTGTAAAGAAATCAGTTAAAATGTACTTTATTTTATGATCACACCTACGGAATTTCCTCGCCAATTTTCGTACCAAATTTCTTACCGACATCATTCCGTCCAAAAATTCTATAGGAAAATAGCCACGGAATGAAATTCCATTAGGGAATGTCTTTGCCACACTTTTTTCTGTCATGGACTTTGTTCCGTTGGAAATTTATTACTGACGGAATATCATTGGCAATTTTTTGTTGCAAATGAAAATTCTGTCAGTAATTTTTGACGATAATAGCGTGCTTTTTTGCAGTGAAATGTGAAAGTTTTTTAAAAGATGGAAAAATCAACCGGTGTTGGAGTACAGAAGGGGCCACTACAAAAAACAAAGCATACAACTGAGAATTTTCCGTTGTAAAACGGAATTAGCACAAGTTTATTGACAGAAATTTTTCATTGCTGATTCTTTTGTGGCTAATTGCTTTAGCAACGCTAGATTTTTAAGGGACATAATGTTTTTTCCGTCCCTGAAAGTTGTGACAAACCAGCAATGAAAATTAGTGATGTTAATCCATTGCTAATTTAGTGACAAAAAATTTGAACGCTAATCTATCGGCAAATTTAGTGACAGAATCTTCATCGGAAATTAGTGACAGAATATTTTTTCATTGGTTTTTTTTCTTTTGTTGATAAAAAGTTGTTTTTTTAAGTGCACTCCCTTCGTTCTCATTTATAAGGTCTTATAAACCATATTGAGTTACTCAATTAGAAAACATTTAAAATTACTTAAGAGTAATAAATACATAAGAAATATGTTCTTTTCTAAATATGCCTTTATTTATGAGTGGGTAAAGTAGAGGGAGTAATAATTAAAAAAAATGATGAAAGTGAATATATAGTGAGAAATAAATGAAGGGTAAAATGTGTAAAATATATTTATTTTTCAGACAAAGTTAAAGAGAAGGGAAAATTGGGGAGAGGGACCAAGGAAAGAAAATATTTATTATAAAAAATCTGAAAAATTGCAATTATTTTAAAGAACCAAAAATTAAAAAAAAAAGTTGGCTTATTTACTAAATAATCGTCAATTAAACCTAAACACTGAAAAAAAAAAAAGTATTCCTCATAGAAGTCTGCTCATAAATGCATCGAGTCATAAATAGAGATTGAGTGTTGATCATCAATCCAAGCTACAGCATTTATAAATATAGGAGTATTATATAATACTCCCTCCGGTCCTAATTATAGGAGCAAATTTTAGAGTTTGTTTTGGTCCTAATTATAAGAACAAGTTTTAACTTTTGTCAATTTTTTCCTATAATACCCCTATTTATACTTTCTCAATTATAATTAAAGACAATAATAATTTAATAATACACCTATATATTTTATAAAGTAAATAATATTTACGACTCATTAATGTCATATACACCTAAATTATACTTTTTTATATAAAGTATAATTTAATAATTCCTTATGCATTTGTTGGCGTAAATCTTAGTCCCCGTACAGTTTACGAAATGCATATATTTATATATTCAGGAATCATAATGGTGATTTAAGTATGACAAAAAAAAAAAAAAAAAAAAAAAGCAATAAGAAATTAGTTATAAGAACCGGAAGTAGCACCGGTTATCAAATGCAATTCACTATTTTGCCTATGATGGGTAGATTCGAACTATGCCTTTGGCTAATTAAAGAAGATACTTAATGATATACTTGAAAGTGTTTCCTTAATGTCATTTTAAATTTTGGGTAAGGGTATTTTAAGAAAATATACATAATTAACTAATTTAACTTCCTTCCTTAATTCCTCCAAATTCTGGTAAATAGCTCCTATAATTAGGACCGGAGGGGGAGTATATTGCTAAGCGCTGATGATCGGGAGAGGATATTTATGAAGATACTCCTCACGGTTCTAATTATAACATCTAATTGACTTTTTTGGAGAGATTAAGGAAGTTAATTAAATTACTATAGAGTATTTTTATTTTTATTTTTTTCAAACTAATTAGTTTGATTAATAAACTAATATATAATCTAAGGATACCCAACATATAAAATGATTAAATAACTTATTTAATTTCCTTAATTTCTCCTAAAAAAGTCAACTAGGTTTTATAATTAGGACCAAAAGTAGTACTACCTCCGGTCCTAATTATAAGACTTAGTTGACTTTTTTGAGGAGATTAAGGAAGCTAACTAAATTACTTTAGAGTATTTGTATTTGTATTTTTTTCTTCAAACTGATTAGTTTGACTAATAAACTAATACGGAGTATATAATTTTAGGATACATAACATATGAAATGATTAAATAACTTATTTAGCTTCCTTAATCTCTCCAAAAAAAAAAGTTAACTAGGTTTTATAATTAGGATTAGAGGGAATAATATTTATCATTACAAACTACAATATCTCTGGATATAGCGAATTTGATCTGATAATATTTTGGAAGAGAAACGACAAAGTGGGGTCCAACTGAGACTGAAATGTTCATAGGTGCATGTAACATGAAGCGTTATGCTAAAACATCACGCCCTAAGCAACAGTGATCGAAGAGTTCTTACACTAACTAATATATTAACAAGGGATCATGGTTGAGTCTTTTAAATTTGTCTTTTGAAAGCCAATTGCAATGGATGAAAGTTCTACGTGCCAAGATTGAAGAAAGATATATTGAGAGATGAGGGATCATCCATTGATATTTAACCATCAAATAATTAAACTGTGGTAGAGAATATGCAGGGTTTTTGGTCAGGTTAATTTCGTAATTAAAAATTTATATTTTAATTTTTGATCATTCTAAATAATTATAATTTTTTAGATTTCTTATAATCAATATTTTTTTTGGGTAAAAATATAATCAATATTTTCTTCCTTGGTCCTTCTCCCTAATTCTCCCTAAAGAGAACCTTATAAAAGAAAACATGTCAATTAAAAATAAGTTAAATATTATTTTTGCCATGAAAGTTTAGCTTAAAGAGTACTGGTCACCCGGAAGTTTTTTTTGTTTCAATTTTGCCCCCGAGATATTAACAAAACGAAGCGAATATGCTCCGAAAGTTTTTTTTAGATGCAATTTTGCCCCTAGAAATTTACAAAGAATGGCAAGATTGCTATGTTTTAAAACTTCCATAGCAAAAATGAGACCAAAAAAAATTTTGGGTGACTAGTACTCGTTAAGCTAAACTTCCATGACAAAAATGGTATTTAACCCATTAAAAATGCTCTTTTTTCCCCCATGTGGCGCTTGTAGGTGCTATTGTGCATTTATATCTAATATTTTAATTAAAGATAGAATTAATATATTTTTTAGAAAGATATTAATTACACAAAAAATATTATCATAATGTTTAGATTTTAGAATAATGTGGAGTGTGGACTAATGAATTTAATTCCCTTTTATTATTTTGAGGATTTTAATTTAAATTCTAGTTGTTATCCTATTGAATTCTTAGTTTTTTATTTCCTACATTACAATCAGGTTCAATTTTTCCTTTTATTAGGGTCAAATTTTTTTTTTTTTTTTTTAATTCATGATCATGGTTCTTATTTGGTTCAAATTTGAAGTATTTCTTATTTTTATTATGCCTTCACAATAAAAATGATAAAAGAGGAAGATTATATATTTGTATTATATGTTTTCAATCATCAAGGTCCAGCATCAAATCCATACCTATACATTTTATTTTTTACAGGACTAGAGAAGAAAAGAGAAAAAACCAACAACTTATAAGAAGGTCCAAGTCATTTTAAAAAAATAAACGGGAGATCTCGTTCCCATCCCAGTCCCAGTTTTGGGACGTGACATGGCACATGCATGTTTCAGGAACAAGCCTAGTTAATATAAATTTTTTTTAAAATGGAATAGACAAATCAACCACATGTCTAAATCCTACAACAGAAGAAATGGAAGGATCCATGTGAATGATCATTTATACTCTTTTTGAGCTTTTTTTGCCAAATATGCTCAGTTTTCTTTTCTCTTTTCCTTTAAATTCCAATTTATCAACATAATTATTTGTGTATTTCTCTACAATTCTCATGAACTGTAATTTGTAGCTTTTCAAATTTAATTATAAGTCTAATTATCTTTTCGTTGTCATGCTATATATCTTGTTAACAATATCTTTTCCTAATTATTGTTTCTGTCATTAGTTAATGAACAATAATATAATGCCTCTAAAAATTGCTTAGTTTTCACGAAAATTGTAATGCTTGGATTCACAAAAATTTTCTCATCGACACTCGTTGATAAATGATGAGATAGTACTCTTATGACAGTGAATAATAATTACAAAAATATATGAGTATTCTAACTCATTGCTCAATAATAAAGGACACCAACCCTTTAACTGCTTCATTCGTCTCTACAACCACCACAATATCTGACACATTGATCACACAATGTGCCACAACTTTAGGCTCTTGAGCATAAAATGAATACTTAAAATGACTAATCCGATTAGGAAATACCAACACCCCAGAAAAATCAGCCGTCCATTTGGTTCCATTTCCTCCCACTGTTAACTTCCCAGCCGTTGGTCTCAACCCCGTTCCATTCTCATCGTTTTTATCAATCACCACGTGATCAATATCCCCAAAATGCCCATCTAAATTCACAATTGGAACCTTCTTATTTGGCTTCCCACTGAACATATTATTAACTATATTTAACCACAAGATTTGGCCTTTGATTGACTTCAGCAGAATATTGGCATCACCTAAGAATAGCCTCACTAGTGACATGAACTTGAACTGGGTCTTCCACTACTATACCTGTATAATCCAAGTAGCAATTATCAATTCTGCTTTGTGAATTTCCTGCTTGTTTCACTCGTATGCCTATACCACCAAAAGATGTTGCTTTATTATAACAATGTACACCTGTGATCATATTAGCTTGCCCTCTTACTACAATCCCTACGGCTGCTGAGAAAATAGCAACGTCTGGGATTGCGTTGCATTGCTAGCAAGATCAATAGCGGTTCCTAAATAGGCTTTCTCACCCACGTCTCCGCCAACAGTGGAGTGTTGCCCAAGAAAACAATTCGAGATGAAGGTTTCACGGCCGTGTTGGACTATAATCTCTTCTGTGTTGAAGTGGAGGAAGAAACAGTTGTTGATTCGGATTCTAGCAGAATCAGCATGAGAACCCACCGCCTAAGTAGCCTCAGTCGCGGAGGATGTCTCGTAAGGTTATGTCTTCTTAGTGAATTACATCATTATGAGCTTTCTTGCCGGAGAAGCCATCAACGTGCAAGTGCGCGACTGGATTATCAAGTTTTGAGGAGTTTGATGAGGATAACTCAATCAAATACCTGTCACTTGGAAAAGTGTCAGTTGCTCTCAAGCTTCCCCTGGAGAAGGAGAGCCAGCTTATGTAACCTCTTTTTTTTTAAAAAAAAAAAAACCAAGAACTGCGATATAGAGTACAATTATGGATTGTCTATTGAGGAGCTTTTTATTAATTACCTAGTAACTAAATGCGATCGATGACTGACATAAAAAATAAAAAAATAAAATGTATTTAATCTTTTTATCTAACTAGATTGCAACTAAACTAAAAATCCTTTTGAAACAAATATTTTTGGAATCTTTTGCAATAAAAATGGATGAAATGGAAATTAGTTTAGAAAATAGGGTTAAGGGGCAATTTTCCCTTAGAAGTTTTCACTAAGGGGCAATTTTTCCTTAGCCATTATCCTAGTTAATTTTGACTATTGGTTGACTAAATATGCTAAGCTGGGCATGCACAGCCCACATTGATTGAACAATATTTTGATATGCTTTCCATGATTAATTTGGGGAATTAATGCATTACATATGTCATTATCGTATGATTAAGCACTAACTTGAGTCAGGGAAATTTGTATTGAATTGAATCTAATTATGGGCAAAATGATAATAATTTGTTAATATAATTATTTATGCAAATAATTTCTTAGACGTTTAATAATACCTTCTGCTTAAACTTGCATTGTAGATGTTTTAGAAGAAAATTAGAGAACGTGTAAAATGTCAATTGGGTCAAAATTGATATTTTTTAGGACAAGGGAAAATTATAGAAAAGGCCCCGAATTTCTAGAAACGAAAATCAATGAAGAAAAGAACCGGAGCAAAGTACATAAAAGGGCCCATAGTTTTTAAAAATTACACTCTTTCCCATAAACGTTTTAAAAGTGTCCTTTTAGTTCCTCTATGAACTTTTAAATGTTTCAGATTGATCCCTAGTCAAAACTTGCATTTTGACCAGAGACCAATTAGGTCTGAAATTGCAGACCTTCTTCTTCTTCCTCCTCGGGAGATAACAAAGTTGAGATGCCGCAAGAGTGAAAACCAATAAGGAGAGAGAGATTGATCAGAGGAGGAGGAAGCTACATCTCACCGTCACCACCATTCCTCCTCCGGTCTCACCACTGTCGGAGCCTTCTTGAAGCACCACCAGAGAGAGAGCTTGGAGCTTGAGCGAGACATCACACAAAGGAGGCGCGACGGAGCTTCATGATTGAAGGAGAAGATTAGACCACCGACTGGAACCACAACCACCGTTGATCTCTTGCTCCACTGTTGCCACTGTTCTTCCACCCTCAGTCTATCGCCTTCACCGTAAGAAACTACCACTGCTGGAGCTGCTCATCCACACCACCGCTAGCTTCATTCTTTGTTCTCATCTCCCCAAAATCTCTCACTATCGAAGGACATTACACACCACACCGCCGCCCAATGACGGATCCAGAAAATTTATGAAGGGTGGGCACCAATGGCGGGGTGATTCGGGGTTCGAGGACAGCGCCCTTAAAGAAAGTTTTAAATGCATTAAAAAACAAAATAATATAAACAAGAAAATAAAATAATATAAAAAAATCATAAAATCAAGTGAATATTGATGATGTAATAAGAGAGACAGTTATTTTACAAACCTGTCATTTAGAAAAGCAAGGCTAAGTGCTGTTAGAAATGTAGCTATATAAATTACAATGAATGGTGTGCACTCAATAAGTTTAAGTGCATATATTTTAATAACAAAAGTATATTACAATAAAAATAATTACAATGTCATCCTTCTATGCCTTATTTTTTGGAATTCCATCATAATTGCCTTATTATCAATGCTATCAAATACATCTTTTTCAATATAAGGCATTAAACAATCATTCATTTCCCATCCAATTATGAAGTACAATCTTAATGTCTTAAGGGTTGGCAATCATTCAAACATGTATTACTTTTTATTTTTTTTATTTATTTAAAAAAAAAAAAAAAAAAAAAAAAAAAAAAAAAAGGTCCCAAATTCCCCAATTTAAGGGTGGGCACTTGCCCCCTAATCATATATGTAAATCCGCCCTTGTCGCCGCCGCGCCTTTTCAATCTGTAGCCATTCTCACCAGAAATTTCTTTCACCGTCGTCCTTCCCTTCTTTTTCCCCATCTCCAGCTTCATTCGACCCTCCTTCATCCTACAACCACCACCATCGCCTTCTCCTTCCAACATTCCAAATTCTTCTTCCTCTATTTTCTCACAAAATCTGAGAGCCTTCTCTAGCTCTCCACTCTCAGATTTGAATGCCAGCTCATGGATTTCTGGTGTATTGTACAAGCTTTGGCTGTGATTAATTTCATGAGTGGCTGATCCCCATGAGTTTTGTGGCAAAGAAGGTGGCTAGAGTTGAGAAGGTGGTAAGAGAAGGTGGCTAGAGTTGTGAAGGTGGTAAGAGAAGGTGGCTAGAGTTGAGAAGGTGGTTAGAGTTTCAATAATGGTGGTTTATTAGTTTTTCATTAGATTCATGTATTGTATTTTGTTTGGATTAATTTTTATTTTGGTATATATTTATTAGACTTGGAAGAGTCTTTATTTATCCTTCTTGGATAACATTTGAGTTGAATTTTGTTTTGATGCTCTTGGATTTTATATTGAACTCATTTCCTTTATATTTTAATGAGATTATGCATGGTATGTTATTATTATGTGTATAATTGAGTTCATTCATATTGAGTAATGTGATTCTACTCTCAATTGAAAGGATGCAAGTGTATTAGAATGATTTTCAAACACACATCAAGTTGTTTTTAACCATTTATCTAAAAAATGACTATGAATGTGATCGTAGATTATGTAAATAGGATCTAATGCGAGTGTTTTGAGTTTTTAATTTGACTTGACACAAAATTAACTCCTAAAATATTTTAAGAAGCTGGGAAAATCACCAACTTTGTTACTAAGACCCATTTCATCATTCATATTTTCAAACTTGATTCCATTCACTCATATTTTCAAACTTGATTCCATTCACTCATATCCATCCCATTTTTAGAAAAATACCAAAAACAATAATTTAATATTTAATTAAATTGCATTACTTTTTTATTTATTAATTTGAAAAAACCCAAAACCAATTTTCCCTTATTTTCATTGCATCTTCATGGCATTTAGATTACTTAAAAATCAATAAAAGACTCCTCAAAAAGAGAGGACAATCCTAGCTATACGTAATCCTTAGTTAATTTTTAATTGTGAATCCTAAGGCTAGTGATAAAAGGTCTTCATGGTATATGTTATCCACATCATTTTTATTGAGTTGTAAATTTGAACTGGATATCCATGAGTCACATATTTCAACTTTTTTCAAAGTTATATTTAAAATTTTTGGTTTCAAAGTTAGATTAAAATTTATGGAGCAAATTTACACCTTAATTAATAAAATGATGTGGATGACACGTGGACTGTCAATTCCATAAATTTGGTTAATTGATGGTCAAAATTAATTGGGATAATGGTTATGGAAAAATTGCTTCATTTTTTACACTTCCCAAGAAAAATTACTCCTTGAAAAACTTTTGGGACAAAATTGCCCATTGGTGAAAACTTCCGTGACAAAATGCTCTTTAACCCTAGAAAATATGATAAAAACTTCTTAGAACAAATGAATTTTATCTATCCTTGTTTCAAAAGATAATGTGAGTGTGTTAGTTTAACAAAGATGCCCAAAAGACCCTTTGAGCTAACTTGAGTTAGGTAAATTATCCACACCGGATGAAAATTAATCATTCTAACCGAAACTGAATTTAAACACTAGCAATTTAAATCAATGAAATGCAACTAACCAAGAACCCTTATATAACAATTACAATTAAATATTCTTAACAACTTTAAGCAAAAGCTATACCAAGGCAATCGCATAAAATGGCTATTAATGAAGCATAAGTAGTGTCAAATACATGACATTAAAATTCAAATACACATCTAATATCAAGAAATGCATAAAACCTAATACAAAAGTTCAGTTTAATATTAAACTGTAAACCCGGAATTTAACTAATACAAAGATTAGAGATTAAAGATAAAAATTAGATGAAAAAACACTCAAAGCTCAAAAATCAACCCTTTGCTATAGGAGAAGATAGCTTTAGGTGCTGCAATTCATGGAAATAGCGTCAAAGCTCAAATTTATCTTCAGATTCGAGCAGCCAGCATGAAAAATTAGAGAGAAAGCCACAGATAGTTTAAAGAAAAATATGGAAGAGTGGTGGGTGCGGTGAAGAGAAAACATAGGAAGCCACAACCACGACCTAGTTTGGGTAGAAAGAAACGAAGCTCACCAGCAATAATGGTGGACAATGGAGTGGAGAAAGCTGGCGAAGAGGAAGATGACGAAACTGGTGAGCATCTTGTTCTCCCACTGCTGCTGTTCGATCCAAACTCGTTGAGGCTTGGACTTGGGTTGAAGAAGGTCGCCGGCGTCGATGGTGATGGTGGTGAGGCGTGGTTGTTGATCAAGCGAATGGGTGAACATCTCAAGGTTCTAGTTTGTGGCGCCTTTGTACGGAGTTGACTTCTGTCCGATGCAAACTCCCTCCGCTGCCGTTAAACGGCACCCTCTTTTGGGGAAGTAGATTATCTTAGAAGCTTTCTGTCCTCATCCCTCACTAGCTTTTAATTTGGGCCGTCCAAAAATGAATCGACGTTCGTAGATATTTTTAAAATTTTTATATTTACCGCGTGGGGCGTTTTTTACCGCACGCGGTTTTTTGACATTAATAATTCTAGACCCTTAGATCAATTTTTGGATGGCTCAGATGAAAAGATACTCAGGGATACTGAGGAAAGCGCTTTTGAGAGAATCCGGATCCCTCTTTTGGCTAAAAACTGAGGTTGATGCTTTTTTAAAATACATATATATATATATATATATATATATATATATATATATATATATATTTCATGGTAGTGATTGGTACTAAAAAAAAATACTTCGGGATACAAAACGGTACTTAAAAGAATACTTCATAGTTTTGAAAAATTATTTTAGAATATTGAAAAAATATTTTAAGGTCTTGATCGATACTAAAAGAATACTTTAGCATATTGACCGATATTGAAAAAAATACTTCATGATCTTGAAAGATTATTTTAGGATTTTGAAAAAAATTTAGAATACTAACTGGTACTAAAAATATACTTTAAGATCTTGATTGATACTAAAAAAACTTCATGATCTTAAAAGATTATTTTAGGATCTTGAAAAAAAATTTAGAGGATTAACTAGTACTAAAAATATACTTTAAGATATTGACCGATACTAAAAAAACTTCATAATCTTAACAAATGTTACAGGGTATTAACTTGTACTAAAAATATACTTCAATAAATAATTTTTCAAGATCATGAAGTGTTTTTATAAATATCGTTTAGTATTATGCAAAAATATATATAAGATTTTCCCCAAAGTTCATGCTTGTTTGAGAGGTAAAAATGCCCTTTAAAAAATAGAGAGAAAAAACACCATGACCATTAGGTTGTTTTAATTGAAGTTGCTTACATTGTGAAAATACTAAAATGCCCCTCAATTGAAAAAAAAAAAAAAAAAAAAAAACTCTCCTCCTCTCAGTCGATTCATCCTCTGCTTATACAATTGCTAATGAAGAGATTCAAGTATTGGGTCAGAGGGATAGCGCACTTGCAAATTAAATAGGATCAAAGAAGACAATAAATCACATCAATAATATATGAAAGAAGCAAAGAAAATCTCATGGGAATTTTTTTTATCCCGAATTTTGCAATGAATGAGCAAGATATAATCCACCGAATTAACTTCACAATTATTCCACAAAATCTAGATCTCACCTGCAAACCCAATAGCTTCCACCTGAATCCATTTACAAAAGCCCAAATAACGCACAACCTTCTTTGAATCTAGTGGCTTCAACACACTACCCAAGCTACACGAACGCAGGCAATTGGACCAAGGAAGGGAGGAAGTAGAGAGATTGGGTTGAGGGAGAAGGGGCTTGAGGCCGCACTTGGTAGAGGTAAAGCAACGGGTGAGGAGGTAAATCCCAATTTTAATATATTTTATCCCGTCTTATTCATTTATTTTGGGGATTATTTTAGACTAATTTGGAATTATTAGATAATATTTGGATTGTTAGCCAATTTTAGGAAATAATGTAAATCAGAATTAATTATGAGATTATTGGACTTAAATTATTAATATTCTTAACATATTCTCGATTACTATCCGGTGATTAAATAATGTTTCTAAGCATATGATAGATCACGATTTTATCATATTAGAAGTCCTATGGTGCAGAATTTTTCAAGGAAGCTAAAAGGAAATGCAATGGTAGAAATTTTATTAGGCTTCTTAAATTTTAATGGCTCAACTTAGTACCCAAAAATTCTCCCCTCTTATATTAAATTGTGACCTAGCCGCCAACAGGGGGGAGACACGCTCTCATTGAGAGCCGAGAGATGGAAAGACGCAACAACATGCATTCACGCTAAGAGGAGAGACCAAGCCGCAGATTAATCAACGCATATCTAAGGTGGTTTTGGATTCATCATTGAATCAACAATTACTATGCGTCAAGTCATAAGCCATTACATCACACCTTTCTATCACTTGTTCTAAGGCCCTGTTTGGTACGCGGAATTGGGCCGAGGGAAAGGGAAGTTGGCCCAGTTCCAACTTAAAAATCCTGTTTGGTGAGCCACAGTTACGGTGAGACCAGTTCCAATGAAGGTGGGAAGATGGGTTCCATTTGAAACTGGCGGGATCTCAAAATGTTCCCGGGAAAGCCAAAAAATGGGACGAAAAAACCCCTGAACAAATTATTTTATAAACAGCTGTGAAGTGAGAAGGACAAGCAGCGAGAAGGAGAAGGACGAGCTGCGAGAACGACGAGCTGATTGTCGGTGTTTGAATGACTCGAATGACAAGTCTAACTCAGGGGAGACCAGTGTCAAATCCAGGTAATTGGAAATGGGTGTTTATAATTTCTGAGAAATTTTGGCCGATGGTGTGTTTCGTGTAGATCGTTAATGATGTTGGGTGAGTGTTAGATTGATTGTGTGATAATATGTATGGCTGTGTGTTGAGTTTTGTATTCGGTAGTGTAATTTTATAGGTACCTGAAGTAGATGCTTGCACAGCGATCGAACTGTACAGTGTTCTGTGTTTATTCGAATGAAAGAATGTGAAGTTGACTATATGGGTTGCGTTTGAACGTGTATTTGCTTTGCTTCTCGCTAGGTTCATTGAAGATAACAGTGAGGTTTTGAGTGGGTATAGATATAATTTGAACAAAATGTGATTCTTGTTTAAACAATAACTTGGGGGGTGGGGGGTTGGGGGAAACACGGGGGAAGTTTATAATATCAATGTTGTTTGTGCAGTGACAGTTTTGTGTTATTGTTGTGGCATAAGCGGTGTTGTAACTACATAGTTTGTATCGTAATGAGATTTTGTGTTAATGTAATAAGCGGTTATTTGGAAAGAGGAGTAGGAAAATATATAATGAGAAACAAATGTTTGTCCGACAAAATTGTGTAGGTATGGCTCAATATTCGAAAGAAATGGTTGCAATGTTGGCGGGTTGCTTAGCTTTGATTCTTGCGGTGAGGAGGTTGATAGTGACTATGATAGTTGCGATTGCCGAAGCTAGACTGAGACACTTATCGGATATGTCATTTAGATTAGATTTTTCATACCAAGAAGCAAATTTGAGGGCTATCATATATAGTAGTAACATCATTTGCTTCAACCAAATTAGGATGTATCGGGCTACGTTTGATAAACTATGTCACATGTTAGATACAATTGGTGGATTGAGAGCAACTAAGCATATGCTTGTTGATGAGCAAGTGGCAATGTTCCTTCATATTTTGGGGCATCATGTGAAGAACAGGGTCATCCAATTTGAGTTTGGAAGGTCGGGAGAAACAATAAGTAGATACTTTACACTTGTCCTCAATGCAACTATTAAACTACAATCATTACTTCTGAAAAACCCTAAGGCAATTCTGGAGGATTCAAATGATCATCGTTGGAAGTGGTTCAAGGTATGTACTTCGTGTGATAAAGTCTTGCTTAATGAAATGTAAGTTATGTGGCTTGAATAGAGATGGTTTAATGAATTTTGTATTTTCAGGGATGCTTGGGTGCATTAGATGGTACACATATACGTGTGCAAGTACCTGCACAACACAAGGGGAGGTATAGAAATAGAAAAGGAGAGGTGACAACCAATGTCCTTGGAGTATGCTCACCGGATGGTGAATTCATATTTATGTTGCCCGGGTGGGAAGGGTCAGCTGCGAATAGGAGGGTTTTAAGAGATGCAATAAGGAGGCCTCATGGCCTAAAAGTTCCCCAAGGTAGGGGTGGTCTACTTGGGTAACAAGCACTATTGTCTTTTGAATTTTTTATGCATTATGGTGTAGTGAAATACAAATAACTTGAAAGAATTGTTTGGCCAGGAAACTACTACTTGGTTGATGCGGGATATATGAATTGTGCGGGTTTCTTGGCGCCGTTTAGAGGGCAAAGGTACCACCTTAATGAGTGGAGACAAGGGTACCAACCCCAAAGTCCTCATGAGTGCTTCAATATGCGACATTTTGCGGCCCGTAATGTCATAGAAAGGTGCTTCAGTGTTCTCAAGTTATGTTGGGCAATCCTAAGGAGCGCATCTTTTACCCAAAAAATTCAAAATAGATACATTGTCGCATGTTGTTTGCTTCATAATCTGATTCGTCGGAGAACTTTGAAGATCCCTTGGATGAGCAACTCGAGGCATTTGACCCTGCAGCTCCAAAAAATGATAACAGCCCCATCATGCCTATGGAAACCAGTGATACATGGAATAACTTCAGACAGAATCTTGCAAACGATATGTTTGGGGCGTTTGTGGCAGAAACAGAGCAATGATTATGTTTTTGAATTATGATTAAATATTTTAGGACAGTTTGTTTCCTTTATTTCTACATTTTGGTCAATTACGATTCCCTGTTTAAGGACAATGTGTTCCCTTGATTTGTGTTATTTGTTTAATAACAACTCATGTATGCAAATTGTTTTTAATTCATTCATATATTGTTAATGGTGTGATTGATTGGCTGTTGCGTTTTGAATGTTAATTGCTAATGGTTAACAAATGTTTGGTTGTGTGAAGGGTTTTTATTACATGGAGATGTCTGAACAGGGAACAAGGGGGAAGCAACATATGTGGACCGCTATGGAGGACAAGGTCTTGGTGGATTGCCTACTAACTATGAAGCTGGATCAGAAATACATAGCCGATAATGGCTTCAAGTCCGGATTTGCAAACGTTCTTCAAACAATGATGGAAGAGAAACTTCCTGGCTGTCGCATCAAGGCATGTCCTCACATTACCTCAAGATTGAAGACAATGAAACGCCTTTGGCAAGCGGCGCATGACATGGTGTATGGGGCCAATGCTTCTGGTTTTGGTTGGGATCCAGATACCAAATTAATCACTGCAGATACGGCAGTGTGGGATGACTACCTTAAGGTAATGGAAACAATTTGTGTTACTGTATATGTGCATTTGTAATTGGCCTCATCTCGTTATGTGGTACACTACTGATAATTAATTCCAGGCACATCCAAGGTCTGCATACCTTCGCACAAAGTCCTTACCAAACTTCGAGGCCTTGTGCATTATTTAGGGCAAGGACAGAGCTATGGGAGATGAGGGAAGGTCCCCAGGTGGAATGGAAGAAGATGTCAACCTAGAAGATGATTTGCTTCCCGAAACACCACATTCAGCTACTGGAGGTGATGATGACATACAGACATTGCATGATTCTGCACCCACACCATGTAATGGAGCACCTGGCTCAATTCATAGCAAAAAGAAGCGCAAGCTTAACCACTCTGAAATCATGGCTGAGGTGTTGAGGGAGACAGTAACATCGTTGGACAAGACAATCGTAACCGTGTTTGACAAACTAGGGGATAAGATGTTTGACAAAGAAACACAAGCTGAACTAAAAGCGCAGGGGTCTGCTTTGTTCATGGAGCTACTCGAGGTTCAAGACTTGACATGGAACGAGAGAAACCTTGCACATATCAAGATCATTGGGTGTGAGAAGCTACTAAATTCATTTTGGTCCATTCCTCCACAATTTAAGCCATCTTGGATCCGTAGCCTTCTGCAGTAGCTAATATAGTACAGTATTCTCAGGCCTTTTGTTTATTTTTGTTGCTGGCCATTAATGATTCACTTGTGTCAAGTATCATGTACACAATGGTGACTTTTGTATATGTCAAAATACAAACTTTGGTCCATGTTCATTAAGGGGATGTTTCAAATTGGACATGGGATAAAGTTTGTGTACTAGCAAGTTGTAAATGGTTGTTTTTTGGAATCCTTTTGTAATCCAGGTCCACCTGTATATAGGCAAATTCAGGGGATAACTGATGATGGCCATTGTAATTGCCCACTAAAGTTATAATGAAATGAATATTTCTAAGTTTGGTTTTTCCTGTCACTGTGCCTGCTTCTTGAAACAAATACCCATATCTGTTTGGCATTACAAGATTGTATTCCCTATTACTTACCTCGCTTCTTGTAACAAACGAGAAAAAGAGAGTACCTTCGAGCATTGCATGAAATTTTTTACATTTGCGAGAACCTTTGGTTGTTCTTGTTTAGTGAAAGAAAAAACTTAGAACATGCTTCTCGATATGACCTTATGCAGAATTTTTGCGTCGTTAACATTTGCGTTCGAACGTTATTTTAACTGTTCGAACGCAAATATTTCGAACATGTTTACGAACGCAATTAATTAATTTATTTATTTAATTTGATAGTTGCAAATAATTAATTAGCGATTACGGTTTTTTTTTTTTAATTAATGTAATTAATAATAAAGAACTAAAAATGTGTGTCGACATGAGGAGCGGTTCGAACGTTGGCCACTTATCAACCTGTCACCCCCCACTCGTTCTTGATTATCACATCCATCATCTTGTTCTCTCTTTTCCAACGCAACCTCAAACCCAATCGATTTCACATTGGGTCTCGGAGAACCTCACAAACGCACCGAACCGCCACACAAGAACCCTAGCATTCTCTTTGTTACCGCACAAGTACAGAGATTACACAATGGCGAGGACCAAAATGACGGAACGACGGCTTGCGCAAATATGGGATAACAATGCAAGACCTTGAAAATTATAGGAAACACCGAGCAAGACTACGCCGGTGTGGAAGAGATGGCCGATCAAAATACAAAGCGAGAGATATATATGTGCTTGACGACTACGAGACACGGGGAAATGGAAACAAATGGAAGCAAAAGAAGCCACCAAACAAGGAGAGGGTAAGGTGGCTTGCTCGAGAGGAAGGAGAGGGGAAAGGTGGCGAGAAGAGGAAGGAGAGGGGTAAGGTGGTGAGAAGAGGAAGGCACCGACCACAATGCAACCGACTCAATCAATCATCCACGATAGAAAAGAAACGTAAGGCAGAGGCGGTGAAACAGAGTAAAGGCAAAAAGGCAGTGAGTCAGAGTTCAAATAGGGATGACGAAGAATGGAAAGACACAATTGGTGAGGAAGCTTAGGCAGTAGCGATGACGAGGAACAACAATGTGAGGCCAAGGACGAGGTGAGGCAAAAGTTGTATAAGCAACTAAAAGCGAAACAGAGGGCAAAAAACATCCCTGATTCGAAGGCCGACTTCAACCACTCCAAACTTGAAGAGTACGACATGAGGTTAGTAGGGCGTAGTTTATGCAAAATGACTAGGATTACGATGGAGTCATTTGAGAGTGATTTTCCATTTGGCCTAGACGCAATTGTTAGACCATTTAGGGGTTTGCTTGAGATGAGTTTGCCTTATTCTGACTCAGTTGTGAAGGTCTTCTACTCAAACCTCAGGTTGTCTAGGACTGGCATGGTTTACACTTGTGTTAGGGATAAAAAAATAAAGCTGAATGAGGGAAAAATTTATACTTGGTTGGACATTAAGCCTACACATTCGAAAGACACAACCTTTAATGGTGATAAAATGGACAAAATTCTGCTAGAGGGTGGGACAACTGAGGATGATGGACCTGTGTGCACCCAAGCAACCTCCTAGGTACGGGGTCTTGCACTATCTCTTCAAAGAACTTTGTGAACAAGGGTAAGCACTTTACCACAATGAGCATCAAGGACAAGCGAATCCTGCTTTTTGATCAAGAGGAAGCCATTCAATTTGGGCAAGTTGATCATCGATACAATGCTCAAGGCTACAACAATAGGAAAGGATAATGATTCACCTCTGCCATACCCTTCACTAGTATCTCTCATTTTATAGAAGCACAAGGTTTGGTATCTGTATGATGGTGAACCACCAATGTGGATGCGAGAGTTTGATGAAGAGGCATTGCATCAGATGAAAGTCCCTTTTGTCTCGAAAGAACACTCAAATAGATCATCCAATGAGGGGGAACAAGTTAGGGAGCAAAGGCCTAGCCAAAATGCAAGCCCGGATGGACCAAGTACACCAATGTGGATCTAACTTTGAAGAAGGATTTGAAGAAAGAGTGGCGAAGTGGCACCATGTTTGCCAAGATTGTGGATCAAAAACTGGATAACTTTAAAGTTGAATTACAGTCTAATCTTGCTGCCATGGAGTCACAGATAAAGTCAATTGCATTTGGCTTCAATGACCTGTGAGACTTCATTTACTTGTACGCTACAGAGTTCAAGCAGTTTGCATCTTTCAAGTCTCAAAAACCTGACGAAGCTAGTCCTTCTACAAAGCGTACAGTTGAGCCTAACTCCCCCATGAACGTATATGATGATGGTGCACATGCAAGTGAGCAAGATAATGAAAAGGTACCTGCATCTGTGTCTGTTGAGCCTACTCCAACTAGCCCAATGGGTAATGACCAACTAGACCAACCAGCACAGTCACCACCATCAGCATACCAGTCCCCAATAAATGATGTGGCACAAGGGGATGCTTTGAGGTTGACAAAGTTGAGGGTGTGGGTAAAGGCACCGTAGGCGAAGAGGCGGGGAGCCTCGGGTTGAAGATGTTCAACCTTTGGGTGAGGACACCTTTACTGAAGAGGCAAGCAAGCATGATGATGAAAATGTTGAGCCTCAAGTTGATGCTGAGGGAGAGGCCACCTTTACTGAAGAAGAAGGGGAGGGTGAGGATGATCATGGTCACCATGACGATGATGCTAAGGTTGTGGATGTGGCGGCTGAAGGGCCCTTACCTTAAGAAGTAGTGGAGGTTGAGGAAGGAGAAGGGGATCATGTGTCTGGGGGCACCACACAGAGGATTTGGATCAATCACCAATCACTCCACCGTCGCTTGTGTTTCTCCCTGAACCTGTCAAACCTCCGCCTGCACCTTTAAGGACAATATCAAACGCAGTGCCTTTGAGATTCATTCCCCCAAGTAGTTTCAGGTTTGTGCTTGCAACTCAGAATTTGCCCCATATCTTCTCAGCTGACACACGTGTGCCTGATCCACCTGCCAGGTCTAGTTCCCCCATGTTCATCCCAGTGAACCTCCCTGGTTCAACAACATCATCACCTAGGCCCACCCCGCGTACAAGGTCCCCAGCTAAGAGGCCCGCAGCTAAGAGAAAGAAGAAGAATTAGGGACAATTTACTTTGTTTGTTTATGGTTTTCCATTGTTGTTTTTATTGGCTGATTAACTCCTTCTATCCACTTTCCATGTTCGAACGGGTGTGTATGGTTCGAACGTAAACTTCAGTTGTTTTTTGCAGTTTGACTATTTAACTTTTGTGAACCTATTAAACGATGTTGCCATTATTTATGTATCCAATGACATCATTTTGACTTGAGGTTCGATCAACTTATAAGGTAGTCTCGTGCATTGATCTGTCCCTTCAATATTTGGGTATGCAAACCTATTGAAACATTGTTTAAATGTCAGGGCACCCTCATGTAGTACTGCTTCTATGTTTCCCAGTACTTGCAGTTGCTCGTATCAGTTGTATTAGTTGTATCAGTTGTCTGATTTAGGCTATTCGTTGTTTGTATAAGGTATTAGTGCAAACTACCAACTTTTTACACTTGAAATTAAATGGTTGTTAATGTCCTACCCATGAGGAAGATAACTTTTATTCCTGCCTCACAGCTATCTTTCTGATTCTTGACTTCATCTCCAACTTTGTGTTCATTTTTTTGCAAAGCATTTGAGAAGGCCAAATGCCTTCCTTTTATTACCTTTAAACACCTTCAATGAACATGCTATACTATGGGTTACCCCTTGTTCTCCTGCCTTCTGCTGTTGTCTGAGGGAAGTTATGTAACTTTGTTCCTAATCATTTCAAACTCCCAATTTCCTTCATTGTCTCCTTTTAACGTACAGTTGACATGGTATCATTATATGTTCATTTTTGTGCTTTGCAATGTGGTTCTCTCATGTATTTGTGTTCTTTTTTTTTTTTCAACATTTTTAAAAAGGCAATAATTTTTTCCCTTAATTGCTTTCCTCGCTAATGCAGCAATTTGAGAAGCAAAAGCCGATATGAATCGTAACCCCGTGAATTATTCTCCTTCAATTGTTGCACTTGCTAGGTCATTTCTTTCGATTCCCCATTTGAACTAAAATGTCACTTTCAATTTCATATTAATGGACTTCACACTTTTCAAGCTTTTGCCAGGCATTATTTACAATTTTTCTTTCCTCCCCTGTCAAAATAACGTCTGGGTTCATATGTTCGGTGATCATCTTTCCCGCTCCTCGTCATATTGATTTCTCGCATCTGTTTCATTCTTTCTGTCCTCCCCGGTAATTCTTTCCTCCTCCGTCATCGTCGTCCTGTGGAACCCATTCATCGTCGCAATCTCATTTTCCATCGGCGTCTACTTCGATTGTCATCTCAACTATCACAAGCGATTTCGTTTCCTATGTCGCGATTGTTCTTCCGTTCATCAAATGTATTTTTCCTTTTTTATTTAATTTTAAGGGCATTGTTGGAATTTCACCCCATCTTCCCACTTAATCAACACCCAATTCTTCATATCAAACATTTCATTTTCCTTCAACTTAAGTTCTATTCCTTACTTTACCAAACGGTTTTCTCTTTTTCCAAGTTCCCTCCTAAACTTCCATTCCATGGCAGCTTCTTTTATGGGAGAGAACTTCCTAGGAACTTACACTTTCCTTTTTTCCTTTTATCTCAAGACTTTAAAATTATTTAGTTCTAATTTCCCTTTGGTCTAACTAATTAATTTGGGCAAAGAAAGTTAACTCCATGTGATTTCCGAGTTGTTCTCTTCATCGTACAAGTAAACCTTCTTTGTCTTTTCATAATTGATTTTCTTAGTTATTAGTTAATGTCTTTGCTTAGGATTTTAATTATATTTTCATAAAATCCCCTAGAATTGCATTTGCATCTAGAATAGTTTCATCATATAGGTTTTAGTGTCATTTTCATCTTGCATTTAGTTAGTTTAGTTTCATTTCATTGCATTTTTCATCACCTGAATTGAACTTAAAGAAAAACCCACAGATTGCTCCTTGGGAGAATGACATAGGTTGACCCTAAACTACATAATTAATTAGGACCTAGTTTAATTGATTGCTTTAATAACAAAAGCAACGCATGCATCAATTTTGGCGTCGTTGCCAAGAAGCAATGGTTAGGCTTTAAGTTTGAGTTCTATGTGATTTGTTAGGTAGTTGTTTATTGGATCCAATCCACTTTTGAGAAATTGAACTTGATATCTCCACTAGTGCAAAAAAGGGATTTAAGACCGGACGAAAGAGGTATCGTAAGACCGGATCTGCGGCGGTCTTGTTCCGGGCGGTCTTAAAAGTCTATAACTTTTAAGACCGGATGAACGACCGGACTTAAAAATTTGGACCAAAATTTAAAATATCCGGTGTTAAAAGTGTTTCAAAATAATAATAATAATAATAAAAAGAAAAACCCAAATGAAACACTAATCCCAAATCACTAGATCCGGCAACATTTTGAATATCCCTCCGTCATCGGCGACGGCGAACCAAAAGAAGATTAGAAGCAACACCAACAAGAAAAAAAAAAGAGAAGATTGGAAGCAACACCAACAAGAAAAACAAAAAAGATGAATACAAAGTCCGAAATAAGAAAACATAACAAGAAATAGAAATCATTCACCATGGAAATAGAATTTGAATCAATATAAAATCGAAGTGAAATTGAAGTCCAGATCTACAAAAAAATCACAAGATTAAAGCAACCAAATCTGAGTAGGTTCCTCTTGTCGATCTTTGGCAAAGCTTCAAGCAACCAAGATCAAAGTCCAGATTTGAGTAGGAGCGGTCAAGGTAGGAGCAAACAGGACTTAAGCAAAAAGAGATCCGGGTTTGATTTTAAACCGGATCTGTGCGAAGCGGTGTGTGAAGAGCCATAGATCGAAGAGGAAGGAGCTACAAGCGTCCCGAATCCTCAAAGCAAGACGCTTGCGCCATTGCTGAGGATTAGAGTTGATGCCATCGCAAAACCCTCGAAGCATCTTACTGCCAACGTTGCCAAGGATTTGATTGTGTGGCTCTTAGGATGGCTTACGAAGATTGCGAGTAGGTTAGAGGAAGAGGAAGTCATTCTTGTTGAGGATTTGATTCGCGAGGCTCTTGGGACACTCGTTGAATCTAGAACTAAGCAAATGTTATATCACCAAGAAGACAAGCATGCTCACGGACTTAACGAGTTTAGCGAATTTAGTGTTCTTTTTTAACACTTTTAAGACCTAGGTTGTTTGTAAAAACAGGTCTTAAAAGTACATTTTTAAGACCGAATCCTTTATAATCCAAATCTTAAAAGTGTTCTATATATTTACGAAATTTAGTTTTCTTTTTTAACACTTTTAAGACCGATTGTTTGTAAAAACAGGTCTTAAAAGTAAATTTTTAAGATCGAATCCTTTATAATCCGGTCTTAAAAGTGTTCTATATATTTACGAAATTGCCACCGGTCATACTTTTAAGACCGGATCTTTTATAATCCAGTCTTAAAAGTGTTCTATATATTTGTTGGAAATTCATATTTAATTAGTTAGCATATACAATTATATTGTGCAATTATCTTAATTAAGTTGTTAGAAAGATTTTAGGAATTAAGTTAGCGAGATCATGATTTTTTGAATTTCATAATTATATTCCCGATTGTAATCATCTTAATTAAGTTGTTAGAGAGATTTTAGGAATTAAGTTAGCGAGATAATGGTTTTTTGAATTTCGTAATTATATTCCCCGATTATAATCATCTTAATTAAGTTGTTAGAGATTTTAGGAATTAAGTTAGGAGATCATGGTTTTTTGAATTTCGTAATTATATTCCTGATTGTAATCCCTAGATTATAGGAATTGCCCAGATCAGAAGATTATTTACTTATTAGCATCTGTATATAATTCCAATTAAGCGAAGGAATAAATCATCGCATTCTCGGACTCATCTCTGATCGGCGTCTTCTCACAATATTTACAAAATTGCCACCGGTCATACTTTTAAGACCGGATATTTTATAATCCGGTCTTAAAAGTATTCTATATATTTACGAAATTTCCACGGTCATACTTTTAAGACCGGATCTTTTATAATCCGGTCTTAAAAGTGTTCTATATATTTAGAAAGTGCCACCGATCATATTTTTAAGACCAGATCCTTTATAATCCAGTCCAAAAAGTTCTTTATATTTACAAAACTGCCACCGGTCATACTTTTAAGTCCTGATTCTCTATAGTCCGGTCTAAATGAGGCGGTCTTAAAGCTCTTTTTTGCGTTAGTGCTCCTATGATGGCTTGGCATGCTTCAATTTATGAAAATAACTATTATACTTCTATGCCTTATCATTATGACTATGGTGTTGAGAAGATATATCAAAAAAAAAAAAAAAACCCTTGTTTTGTGGCGGAATTTTTCCGTTGCAAAAATGGTTTGCGACGGAATTTGCGGCGAATAAGTGTCCGTCGCAAAAATTGCCCTTGCAAATCCGAGTAATTTGCAAGGGACGCATTTTTTCCCCTCGCAATTTCTGGTATTTGCGGTGGAAAATCATTTCCCTCGCAAATCCCGGAATTTACAAGGAAAATTATTCCTCGCAAATTTCAAAATTTGTGAGGGAAAAGTATTTCCTCACAAATTCTGAAATTTGCAAGGGACAAGTATTCCCTCGTAAATTCTAAAATTTGCGAGTGCGTCCCTTGCAAAATCCGGATTTGCATTTCGAATTTGCGAGGAAATATTTCCCTCGCAAATTCCAATTTATTTTTAAAAAAATATAAAAAAATCATAAAAATAAAAAATTACTAAAAAAATAGAAAATAAAAATACTTGTATATCATAAAAATAAATTGTAACAATCATAAGAGTTTACAGAGCAAAAAATATATATATATTACAAATTACAATATTTAATCATAAGAGTTTACCGATATCCGAGGAATAAATTGAATATTTAACTCATCCAAAGGTGTAGCAACCACTCGCAACTTCGCGAGCATAACCGTTGCCTTTCGTGGAGTTGAGTTCATAAAAATCTCCAAGGTTGGCAATGGATTCTATTTCTTCATGCGGGTGCAATGCAAAATCTGATTGATTAATCGGTCTAGCTGCCATTTTCCAGTTGCCTCCTTTGATGGACCTTAGTCCTCCACTTGATCTTGCCAAAGAAACCGTACCGCAAGCTCGCTAATGTATATACTCTAGCCATAATTAATTCGTGTGATGACCTGTACAAAAGAAGAGGATTCTATATTCTGATGAGTTTTCCTAAATCTTACACCCTACTACTTAATTAGACAAGTTAATGTAACAACAAATGGGAGGCACCATGACATCCACATCCTACTTCTCAGGGAAAACTGAAAAAACTATACTATTTTGTCAATTAAAACCCAGTAAAAGCCACATGACAAGAAAATTTTAATTGACCTTCGCATGGAACAAGTTGTTCAGACAAAAACTTCAAATAGGCCTACCTTCAAGCCTGTGATTCAATGAACCAACACATGCGCTAACTCACATGGGACACGAATATGCAGCATAAGCAATAGTAGTTTTCAATTTGGGGGACAAGTCATATTAAAAGGGTAGACTGATACCCACCTTCATAAGCCTTGAGACTTTGTTTATTCCAGATTGTTGGTCACTTAGTCACATAAATACTTTCACAGAACCCTGCATCCAGTAGATTGGTACACAGATGAACATAAACACATTGATATCCACACACAAAACAGGTTCTTGAACTCCAATTTTTATAGACTCATCACTTCTCACCAACTACGCCATTGAGAACTTTATATAATTGGTCTTGGTTCCCAGTTGAATTTTCTTGCAAATACATCAAAATTTTATTGTCATATTACTTGAATAATAATAATAATAATAATAAGGCGAAGGAGCAAAAATGCACACCAAGTTTGCTTGTGGGAGCGTCCAGCACCACCAAGTTTTATGTGGCGCAAAAGTAGACACAAGGTTAGCTTTTTGGGAGCAAAAGTGACACAATCCGTTTTGGGGGGGGGGGACCGAGGTTAACTTGGTGTTAAGTTTTGACACATGTGCTTGTGAAATGCTGACAGGGATTTTTTTTTTGTTTAATTAGAACAGCCACAGAAGGAAGAACTGCCGATCGCGATTGAGAATTAGACCACAAAACTGAACCCATCGTGGCAAAGCGAGCGAGCAAACTCATCTTGGCAAATCGAGCGAGGAAGAGATTTGATTAGGGAAGAAGAAAATGGGAAGCTAGGGTTGTTCATGTCCGGTGGGTGAAGGTCGGTCGATCCGGTAGAAAATGGTGAGCTAGGGTTCTGGACAGCGAGGATAGCGATGGCTTAAATCGATTCATTGCTTCCATTCTTCGATTCATTACTTTGTTCGAAACCAGCGAGCAGACCTAAGACAAAATCGAGGTGCCCAAGTCCGACTGCATAACCTCTAAGTGAGCCTAGATGATTAAAGACAAAATCATTCTTTTTCAAACACAAAAAACTCTTTCATGATACAAGTCTCTGCATATTGTTCACACAGTCAAAGCTAACGATATGAAGGCAAGTCTCTGCATATTGTTCACACATTCAAAGCTATAATATTTGTCTAATATGCTCTATTCAAGTGTGATGTGTGGGGAAGAAATAAACTTGGAGGAGGGAAGAAGTAGATTCGGGAAGTCTTTAAATTGGGAAAATATTCAATGTTTCCTCTATGTCCTTCCTTCCTCGAAAGTTGCTTCAGTGAGTTATCGCTAAGGAATTGCTTCTGGAAGTGGGTTCCTTTTTAATTGAACAATCAGAGGGGAATGAATACTTCAATTGAAAAGGATTAAAAGAACACAAGAGTTACCCATTACCGTGCTTATATCTATAACATGGCTTAATGTTAGAATATTTTTGTGTTGTTACATGGCTTAAGGTCAAAATATTTTTGTTGTGTTTGACGCTTTTGGCCTCACATTTTGTGTATACTTCTTAGTGTTAAATTTTATATGGGCTTGTGATTGACTTGTCCATTTTAGCAAAATTTCTAAAGTTACTTAGTTAAGGTTGCTTCATGTTTATATGCCCTTCAATTTTCTTGATACTTTTAGATGCAAGATTCCTATTTGAATCAGTCTTAGCATGTAGAATAAGCAATGTTGAATAAGCACAAGTAAATGGGTGATGTTATTTATTGGATTGAGGCCTATACTCTTAATTTCAAGTGGCTTGCCATGAGACGAAATAATTAAAATGAGTATTGGTTGTGTAATATGAAAATGTCATTAATTATTAATCATTACCATTTATGAATTGGCCTAACATCAGTGTACTTCTTCTTATTAATTTGAAGTTGATTTTTGTCTTAATTGATATATAGGACTTTGAAATCGAGAGGGAGCTGGATGGCTTCATCCTCAACATCGACAGGGAGGGCAGAGAGAGCGAGAAGGAAGGTGGTTTTGTTGAGAAGACATAGTCACGAGGAACAAAAGTACGAAGGTGCGAGGCGTGTGCCATCACAATTTGATAGCTCCCGGTGGACATCGTGGTCGAAAGGAAACGCATGTAGGAGGTTTTATGGGTGCCCAAATTACTACCAAGTTAGATTTGTTAGATGTGAGATGAGTTTTTGAATTGTATGGATTGTTCGTTTCTAACGTTGGGTGATGAAATTTCATAGGATGGTGGGTGTGGATATTTTGAATGGCATGATGGTGGGTTCGGGCCAAGGGAAAATGAAGTGATCAAAGAGCTACTCAATGACATAGACAATCTATATGAGGAAAACAAGCATCTTCGAAGAGGGGGTGCATGTGCAAAGTGGTACGACGAGCTTGTTGCACTTGAACGTGAGGTCATGAAGATGAAATCTAACTTTTTAGTGAAAGAAAGTGAAATGAAGAATGTGCAATGCAAGTTCAAACTTGCATTAGCAACATTGTTACTAACTTGGGTATTGTTATTGTTTATGTATTTGTAAGGGTAAATGTTGACTTTTGTAGTAGTTATGACAGTATGACAAAGTTTCAAAGTGATATGTAATGTCATCCTTGTGTTAATGTAGTTAGGACAGTTTGACTATGTAACTTTGTTGTGTCGTTATTGTTAACGTTTTTGTAAGGGTTGATTATCACACATTTGGCCTAATTTTGCTCAAATACAAGCGGTACTGATCACTGGAATGGTTTGAAGTCTAAATAGAATATTTACTCAATTGTTATACACAAAACTACAAGTATTGTGTTGCATGATATAAACCCAAGAGTTAAGGATCAGAGGCAACTAAGCACAAAAATTTGTCATACAACATATGAATAAAAAAGGCCACAAAAGTTGCCATTATTTAATAAGCAAAATAATTACACAACCCAATCCCTTTTACATGTACCCTAACACTATTTAATTACAAGGTCTTTTTCCTTTGTCCTTGTTTGTGCGAATACGTGATAAAAGATGTGAAGTTGTCACACAAGGTTGTCCTTTCCATTGTAGACCACGTGGCTGAAATGGAAGGTCAGACGGTGGACCAATAGTGACTGAATGGGGTTGAAATTGAATGGATCTTGAACCAGTTGCCTCGTTGGGGTGACTGACTCTAGACAATCTCATTTCCCTTTCATTTGGAATGGGAAATTGAGTTTGTGGATCTGCATTCCTTCGCATATAGTCATGTGATGTCCCCTCATCGATCACAACTTCTGAATTTAGACCAGGTTGCAATAGAGGACAAGAAGTAATTACATGCAGCCTTCACGCTAAAGTTAGTGCATATGCAATTCAACACAAATCACCAGGTTCTAAAACAACTTAGTTCTAACAGAAATGCAAAACGCAACCAGGTTCAAATTATAGGCAGCACTTTGTTCCAAAGCAAAAAATTCCACAGCTGATGAAAGCAAACCATTGACACAACAAGAAAAGACTAATAGAGGAGGATTCGATTCTTCTTGGAAAAAGTATTGTTTTTAAAACTCATCAAATACCAAGCAATGCTAAAAAAATTCTGAAAATCTTTTGGGAAGGCCGCATGGCATACAAGTAAGTTCAAGAGGTAACAATGTAATTTCCATCTGAATCATAATTCTCAAATCCTAACTACCAAGCACAATCATAGAAAATATGTGATGATGGGAGGAGTTAATCACTAGTACTAATCTTCGATTATTGAACATCAGAAAGTAAGAATTAATAAGCGGCTTTATAGATTTTCATTTAGTTGTATTCTTCATCTCCAACACAGTTTCCTTTCTGAAACTAGAACTTGGTATTCCCAACAACTTCCTAAATGTATTATCAGCCTCACATAGTATAAACAACAATATCTTGCAGAAAATTTCACTCTTCTGAATTCCATGCGATAAAACAAAGCCAAAGACACTAAACTTTTCAGATACATAGTGACAGGCTGCTCGAAAGAATTCAAGAGACGAAGCAGAACTTATATCAATGTGCAGAGTTAAGTAAAACAACCTTAGTTCTAACAGAAATGGAAAACGCAACCAGGTTCAAATTATACCATTGCCTCTCAACAATCAACACACAAAATGTTTAAAAGGATAAAAGTTCTGTACATAGAGCTCGAGCACACAAATTTTTCTACAATTCAAATTTGAAGATTTAACCAATAGATAATTATTTCCAACATCTATAAACTACAAAGTTACCAAAATAAGTTGATATATCTTCCATAAGGTGACTAAAAATGACATTAGGAATACACTGCATACACAGAAGCAGCCCAATGGTTTCAGTGCCCAGAAAAAACAAGTTAGATAGAGAGAGAGAGAGAGAAATTAATATGAATCAATATAAAGAAAAAAAAATGCAGACCCAGCAGCTAGGAAAAAAATGCAGAAAAAATCCTAGCTTTATCCATGATTTACATATTCTTTGCAGACACAGCAGACTAGGAAAAAAATGCGAAAAAAATCCTTTCAAGTGGAAGTGACTTACATTGTAAACCGTCTACCCAGTGGCCTCATCATATCTAATCCGGAACCCTTTATCCACCTCTTGCATGCCTCGTGTCGGTCCTTCTTTTTGTAGAGGGTTGGGCATGGGAGGGTGCTGGTTGGGAACTTCGATTTTTGTTCGGTTCATCTTGGGTTGGTTGAGGGGGTGTTGAGAGGTTAGGGAAGGGGGTGGTGATTGTTGTTGGGTGGCTTGGGGAAGGTGAGGGGGTTTTTGGCTGCGCCTAACTGCTGTTGCCTTCGGTTGTTGGTGAGGAGATGGAGCCTGCAATTGTAACATGCATTAGTAGAAAGATGTGAAAGTTGAGACAAAAACAGTAATAACTTACCTCCTTACAACTTGATCTTTTGTGGCCTGGTTTGTTGCAGCGAGAGCACTTCTCGGGTCGACCACGCTTACTTAATCTTTCAATTCCCCCTTGTTCGTGCATATGAGATGCGAGATGACTCGGTTACGTGGTGGCCGATCTTGATTTCTTCCTCCTTCTCTCGGCTTCCTCGCTTCGGTCCTTTTCTTGGGAGGCCGACCAGGCAATTTGGTGACAAGTGGTGGCTGCAATGGTCCATAATTTTGTGTGTCCCAAAATTTCCTACCCCTAACAAGTTGAAATTTTGTTCTATAGGCTGCAATGTATGTGTCCTTATGATAGTAGTGTGAAATGTGGGTCATAGGGTCTTTCTTTGCATGATACATAGCACAAATTGCATGTTGGCACGGTATTCCCGTTAAATCCCACGCTTTACAAGTACACATGCCTCTTGAAATATGGACCGTGTGCCTATCTTGCCCCTCTAAAATCTCATACCCATCATCCCCATTCCAAAAAACTCTACAATCATTAACTAGGACCCTATTGGTCTCAAACAAGTCCATACATTTAGGACTGAAATTGTTTTTCCAGCCATGAACATGTCTCTCACTGTCAGCCCACTTAGCCATCATCTTCAATCTAATGCCATCAAACATCCTAATAACTGGTAAACACCTATACTCGTCTATCCAGGAATTGAAGGACTCACTCATGTTATTGTCAACCACCCAAGACTTACACCTTGAAGTAAAATAAGCTCTTACCGAACATTGTACAGGGTATGTTACCGCATCTATGGCTACCTCTTTCCTTAGGGATCCCAGGCGATTGAGGTTGTCTTTGAAATCCTCAATGTAGCTACTCCAGGCACAGCTGAAGAATTTCTTTTTGAACTCGTTGCCTCTCCATTTTTTGCTCCAATTTGCATAGATGTGTCGGGCACAAAATCTATGCTCAGCACCCGGAAGCACCTCACTAACCGCATTGGCAAGACCCTGTCATATTAAACAAGCCATTAAAACTCGTGGTGATTCATTAAATATAGAAATTCTCAGTTCACATTGTGAGTTATATTATTACCTTTTGCATATCTGACATGAGCGTAACATTCTCACCACTGGCCAAGTGTAGAGATATTTGCAACCATTGAAGGAACCATGACCAGTTTTGTGCGTTTTCCTTCTCAACTAGTCCAAGCGCCAAAGGGTAGAGTGAAGGAAAACGCACAAAACTGGTCATGGTTTTTCCTCTAGTTTTTCCTTTCAAAAAGGTCCCATCCACACCAATTAGTGGGTGGCAACCTGCCTTCCACCCAACCTGAAAAATCAAAACATGATACAATAAATCAAAATAATAAAAAAAATCCCTCTCCATTCTCAAGTTTTCCATTCAGCCATGAACTATTGCAATTCAAAATAACTATTGCAATTACAAGTCTATGAAAAATCAGATTGCAACAAATACTCACCACATTGAAACAAAGAATCGATTGCAACAAAAAATCAGATTGAAAAATCAGATTGCAACAAATACATAGCCAGATTGAAACAAATAATCGATTGCAACAATAAATCATATTGCAACAAAATAACTATTGCAATTTTGAGATACATTTACAAGTCTATGAAAAATCAGATTGCAACAAATACTCAAATGATTGAAACAAAGAATCAGATTGCAGCAAAAAATCATATTGAAAAATCGCCTATGAAAAATCAAATACACAACCAAAGAATGCAACCACCAATTACAACTTGTGATTGTAACGTGAAAATATAAAATGAAATTAATAAATGGTAATGATACCTTCGAGGCATCGAAGCATACGTACATCCGTCCAAAAATTCTTCGTCCATGTTCCAAACCCTCAGGGCTCACTTCCACGCACACGTCTGAGCCAGGGTTTGACAACTTAAGCTCATTACAATATGCCTCTAAGTTGGCAAACTCATCCCTAAAACTCCCTTGCATTTCATCCATTATGAGTTTCTTTGCCCTCTTGCATTTAAACACACTAACATTCACCTTCAAATCCCTTTGCACCTCGTTCTTCATGTCTTTCGTCTTGAAATTAGGATCTTCTTGCACCTTATTCTTAAAATACTTAGCCAACCACTTCGTCGAAGCTCTTGGATTTTTGAACACACGTCCACACATGTGTTCATTATACATGTTCTTCACTTGCCACCCCACACTCTGGCCATGTGTAGACGCATATAGTGTAAACAGGCAGCCATCCTGACACACCACCCTAAAAGTCCTCCTATCACTCCACACAATTGACAACTTAACCCCACGGCTGATAGCATACTGGTCTACAGTCATTTTAAGCTCTTTTTTATTTTGATACGTCATCCCAACAATGAAATACGGCATTGTACCTGAGGGTTCAGCCTCGGGGGCACACAAAACAAGAGAGACATCCTCATTTTCGCTCCCCAACCGCTCCTCATTATCATCACTCTCATCCTCCTCCTCCAGCTCCCCAACTTCAAACTCATCATACAAACTTTCTTGTATATCTAAACTAATACTTTGCCCCATATAAGAGACATCATCAGTATCATCATCATCATCATCCCCATAGCTCGGTTTATCAAAAACATTGACATCACTCTCTTCCTCCTCCTCCGGAACATCGTACTCTGAACCCAGATATTCGATTTCATCATAGTCATCTGTTGGCTGCCTCTCTTCAATATGCCCTTCCCACATTTGCTGGCACTATATAGTCTTCATTGCCCCTTTGTTGGCTGCCTTGCATTTTCACCATTGCCACTATCTTCGTTTACCACTTTATCATTCCCCTTCGACGCCATTAGCTCTCACTAACTCTCAAGCACACCAAAGGTGAGACTGCGAATGTTTAGACAAAAGGCCTTTGCATTTAGCATCATTGAATTTCAATTCAAATGAATAAACTATACACTTTCAAAATTGATCAAAGCTTCTCATCAGAGAAGCATCATAGAAGGAATTAAGACGATAAAAATATCTTTAAAAAGCCTAAAAGTTACTTGTAAACAAATTTACTTTGAATAAACTATACTTTCAAAATTGATCAAAGCTTCTCATAAGAGAAGTATCATAGAAGAATTAAAGACGATTAAAGTACTTTAAAAACGTCTATAACTAACTTGTCAACAAATTAACTCTAATTAAACTATACTTTCAAAATTGATCAAAGCTTCTCATAAGAGAAGCATCATAGAAGAATTTAAGACAATAAAAGTACCTTTAAAACGTCTATAAGTAACCGGCAAACAAATTTACTGGTAAACATTCCATCCTATAATGATCGGGGAAAAAACCCAGCAATAAACGCACTCAGTGATGGCTAAAGTGGCAGGCAAAGTCCCAAATGACAACTCAATGCATAGGGAAACAAAACCTTTAAACGCATTGATGATAATGAAATATAATAGAAGATTATAAGTGAACAATAGGGTGAGGGTGCATGGAGATGTTACAGGTAATATCAAGGTCAGGTTCACATCAATGTATTACAACTACGATGGCCCCTTGGGGTGGATGCTGTATAAAAATAAAATGTGATGGACAAATTTCAACAGTTGTATATAGGGCTACTCAATTACTCATAATTTTAGAAATGAATACATCCATCATATTTATTGAAAACCAAATTGTTTATGACCCATGATTCGTGAAGTTTATTCTGGATTTTATGCAGTTGGAGCGGCTCACTTAAGTTTGTTTTAACTATTTATTGAAACCAATATACTACCCATTGAGTAATGGATCAAATTTCATAGACACAAATTGTTCATCTCACTGTATTTAATCTTGATATGTGGTGAAAGGGATAAAAATCGGACGGAAAAGGAAGAGAGGATCTTTCACCTTGTTTTGCACAGAGTTCTGACCCTTCGCTCGTCCGTCATTTAGGCCAAGATGAAGCAAGTTCGTGCTCCTCTCGTCTCTCCTTCTTCTCGCGGCACTGAGTCGGTTGCTTCAGTCTCCCTGCCTCCCCTTCCTCTTCTCTGTTTGTCGGATATAACGGCGGTGGTGAGGTTATTGTCGGTCACAGACGATGGAGGAGAGGTACGGTGAGGGAAGAATGGTGGTCGGCAAGTCGGTGGTCGAACATGATGAACACCGGTGGGTTAGGGTTTCTGATTTCCCCAATTCGATTTCTTTCCCAGCGAGTGTGTGAATGCAGCCCGATAAAGACAAGTTTGGGTGTTATGTTTTTTTTTTAATTATTTACATTCCACTGAATCCAGTCAGCATTTTCTCTGCTTAGTTGGCTTCTTCTCTGTCATATTCGGCCCACGTCCTCACTCCTTCCACACTGACGTTGACCGTCTGGTCAACTAACTGATTGTGTCACTTTTGCTCCCAAAAAGCTAACCTTGTGTCTACTTTTGCTCCACATAAAACTTGGTGGTGCTGGACGCTCCCACAAGCAAACTTGGTGTGCATTTTTGCTCCTTCGCCCTAATAATAATAATAAACAGCTCTGTGATTCTAATATGGTGAAACAGTGAATAATAACTCTTACAGGGACAAGTTCTTTTATCAACAGGAGAGACACCCAAAATCAACTAATTCATCTTGCAAAGTCCTTATTGTTTTTTTTTTCCAGTTCTTTTATCAATAGGGGAGACAAATTAAAATCAACAATATTTAACCCAATAACAAGACCATTTCAGAAGCTTTCCTATTGTTTTCATAGTACATGATCTACACATTAGAGATTCTTCAAAGTTTAAGAATTTACCATTTGACAGGGCTGCTGACCCCGTAGAGGATAATTTCATTCGTGTTAAGGTTGGTTCTTCATCCTCCACACCTCCCATGAAATGTGCACCTTAGCCCATAAATATTTTTAGCTTTGAGAAACAATACACTAGTATCACTCAGGAAATACCTCAGAAAAATCGCAAAAAAGAAAAAAAAAAAAAAAAAAAAAAAAAAAAAAAAGAAATCCCCGCGTATTAATGGTCCAAGAATCACCCGTGAATACCATAAAAATTAAGCTACAAAGTTTAAACACATAATTTAACATCAATTTCTCCTCAACTGAAACAATAAATGAATAGGACAAAGAACAAGAGCAATGAATTCAAGTGACATCACTTCAAAGCAAAATGTTACCAACAAATTCTACCAAAAAAAATGAAAGATTTTCTCGATGCCCAGCAAAGGTTTTGCGGAGACTATCTGAAATGCAAAAACAGTCAAGCATCATAGGAAGTAGGAAGAGGAGTCACTTGTTTGTTGTTGTTGTTTACTTTAGGCGTCCCAATTTTGAATTGGGGATGTCGAAACACCACTTTTGGCATCTCAATTCTAAAAGGGATACCAAAAGTAGTGTTTTTGGAGCCAAAAGCTCTACTTTTGGGTCCCTTTTAAAGTTAGGACACCAAAAGTCCCTATTTAAGGCATCCATTTTCTAAATTGGAATGCCAAAGGTACACTTTTGTCATCCCTTTTCTAATTAGGGTGTGCATGGCAACCATTCTGTTGTCCAGCACTGTTTCTGAGATGAAACAGTTTTTTTCTGATTCTGTGCTTTGGAAGAGTTTTGAGAATCAGAATTATGTTTGTTAACCCATTTTATTTTTACTTTGAGAATCAGAATTACGTTTGGTAACACATTTTTCCTCCTCTTGTTTAGGAGTTAAAAAAATTGTAAGGGAGGAAGATGAAGGATTAATGAGTTATTTTTACTATTTTATCCTTTTCTTTAATAATTAATATAATTATTATATTTACAAATAAACTTTAAGTTTAAATTTCCCAAAAAAATTATTTATGTAATCTTTATATATTCAAAAAATTATTTATGTAGCAACGGCAATGGCGGTGGTGGTGGTGGGGTGGTGGCGGTGGTGGTGGCGGCGGTGAGGCGGTGGTGGTGGGCAATGGGTAGTCGTGGTGGCGGGCGGGGGTGGGGTGGTGCGGTGGCGGTGGCGGTGGTGGGGCGGTGGTGGTGGCAGCGGTGGTGGGGGGGTGGTGGTGGCGGTGGTGGCGGTGGGGTGGCGGTGGTGTTGGGGGTGGCAACGGCGGCAGTGATGGTGGTAAACGGGGGTAAATTTCTGCTTCAATTGAGGAAAAAATAAATTCTGATTTTTTGCCCTGGATAGAGAAGCCAAAATTTTTAGCTTCTTTTTTTTACTCCCCAGCACAAAAAATAAACCGGTTGATCCCGGGAGCAAGAAAAGAAACCGGATTTATCAAACACAATTCCCATCCATTTTTGTTCTCGAGGCACGTAAATTAAGAAAAAAGTCATTCGGGAGTGTTACCATGCACACCCTTAGGATGCCAAAAGTAGGCATCTGTTCTTGTATAGAGATGCCCAATATTTCAAAATTCCTCCACAGAATTACAAAAATGCTATCGCCTTTATTTATTACTTCCCTTTTTTAAAAACAGACGTTTCTTAGGGAAGTAAAATTTATTTCTTGTAGTAGTGTTAGTGGTGTTAATGAAAAACCATCAAACTTGACTATAGGGACCGACAATTTTAGATAGAGTAAACTTGAAGACCAAAACCACCTGTTTAAAATTGTAGAGACCAAAACCAAAATGATTACCAAAAAAAATTAAACTGGAAGTACTTATTCTACTAAAGGGACCGGAATTATTTTTTCTTGGTTAGTTTCAAAGGCCATATATAAGAGAGCCCAAAAATATTATATCAGCCACTTAATATGGATATCTCTCTACATGAATTATTTATTCTTGTTTTTAATGTAGGAGAGCCTAGAACATTATGCGTGTACAAATTTTGGCCCAATGATTCAATAAAGAGAAAAATGTAGATTACTTGTCCATCTAATTACAATTCCAACAACATTAAAGGGAAAAAAAATCAGGGACCAAACTCAAACATTCCATAGTACATTGTCATTTTTTTAAGGGGAAAAAATATAGCTACAAAATGTAACTTGGATCTTGTTGGGTAGAGAAGCAGCAAAACAAGAAGGAAGTACCTCAATGTTAATACAATGAGCAAATGATGATGGAGGCACCCAAACAAAACCCAATAGAAATAGAGCAAATGATGATGATGAATAAGAAGCTATGGCATGGAAGATGCTCAATGTGGAAGCAAAGAGTAACTTGATGGTTCATTGTGAAAAACTATTTATTGAAGATATAACACAGATCAACTTAGTTACACAATATTTAATTATGCTTGGTTGTCCTTATTCAAAAGCTAAAACATCATTTCAATACAACACAAGTAGAATAGGAGAGGAACATATTAAGTATTAAGACAATACATCACACATCACATAATGATATAATATTATTTTTGGTTGAGATCTCCAACTCGTATGACCTTATGAAGTGGAACCAAAAACATGTGATCTTGGCATCACAAGCTCATTGCATACTTGCTCCATGGTTGGACGAGTAAGTGGATTTCCATTCAAGCACGTTAAAGCTATTGTTGCAATCAACATCACCTTCTCAACCTCCAAGTCTTGAGGATAAGGTAGCCTTTGGTCTAACACTTCCTTAAAATTCAAATCATTAGCAACTATTGTTGATGCATCAGTAGTAGACATTATGAGGTCTCTTGGATGCTTTCCCATAATTATTTCCAAAGTCAACACTCCAAAGCTATAAACGTCACATTTCTCAGTCACTTCCATTGTATAAGCAAGTTCTAAAATAAAATAAAAACGATTATCGTAAAAAACACTGTTTGTGATAAGTTTTAATTGCCAAATAAGTTAAACATGAAATATAGTACCATGTAACTCATAAATAAATAAATCATAGTATATGTAATAGAATATTCTTAACCTGGCGCAGCATAGCCAAATGTACCAGCAAATGAGGTACAATTGTTAGAATCTGGATACAAAAGCTTGGCCGTCCCAAAGTCAGAGATGTGAGCTTCATAATCCGAGTCTAAAATAACATTTTTGCTTGATATGTCACGATGAACAATTGGAGGTGAGCATCCATGATGAAGATAGTATGAAGCATTAGCCACACCTTCAACAACTTTGATTCTCTTATTCCAATTGAATGCAATTGCTTGCATCTCATCACTTAGGATCTTATCCAAGCTGCCCCCTTCCAAGAATTCATAAACCAAAAAGGAGAACTTTGAATGCCAGCAAAATCCATATAGCTTGATGATATTGTGATGCCTAATTTCTGTCAAGGCCCGAATTTCACTCATAAATGCTTTTTGATGACATTGATCCCTATCTGGTAGAAAATGAAACTTCTTCACAGCCACAACTTGACCTGTGGACAATTCAGCTTTGTAGACGCTTCCAAACCCTCCAACCCCAATGAGATATTTTTCGTCAAACTCCTCTGTGGCTTCAACAATGTTTTCATATGCTAATTTCCCATCATAACTCCATATAGCAAACAAATTTTGAGTTTGCACTTCTCTTTCCTGACTTTTCTCTCTCTGTGCATTATGATGGCAAACAAGATATGAAATTCCTATCAAAACTATTGCTAGAAACACAGATCCCAAACCAAGGGATAGAGCATAAATAACCACTTTATTTCTCTTATGATGCCTTGGACCATATATTTTTGTTGGGCAAATTGGCAAACCTGATACATTTCCACATAAGCCTTTGTTGCCTTTCAATGTCTCAAATGAAGAATTACGAAAGGCCAAGCTATTTGGAAGTGAACCTTCTAATTTATTATGTGATATATCAATCACAATCAAGCTTTTCAAATCATCAAAAAATGAAGGGATCATGCCAGAGAAATTATTATGTGAGATGTTCAATGTTTCTAATTGTTGAAGCAGTCCAAGCATTGTTGGGATTCCACCAGAAAAGGAATTTGCACTCAGATCTAGAAATTGGAGATGTTGCAATTGGTTGAAACTAGATGGAAGTTTGAAGAACTTATTTCCACTTAATCTCAAATGCCATAACTTGATCAACCCTCCAAATTGTTCTGGAATTGAGCCACTTAAATTATTGTTAGCTACACTCAACTGTTCAAGGTTATTTAATAAGCCTATATCAATAGGAATGTTTCCTGAAAGTTGGTTGTTGCTCAGCCCAAGTTTACTCAACAATGGCAAGCGACACAATTCCTTGGGAATATTTCCTATCAAGTGATTTGATGAAAAATCTAGTCCTCCTAACTTTGTTGCCTCGCTTAGTTCCGGTGGTATGCCCCTTGATAAGTTATTATTAGAGATGTTGAGGCTTGTAAGGTTATGGCATTGCCCCCATGTAGGTGACAAGTGGCCATAAAATGCATTGTTACTCAAATCAATGTAGTACAAGTTTGGATGTACACCAAAGGCTTCTGTTATATTTCCTGTCAATTGATTATTTTCAAGCCTAACTCTACGAAGGCTAGAGCAATTCTTGAAACTTCTAGGAATGGGACCAGTGAATTGATTGTTAGTTGCAGAAATATTAGCAAGTAATCCTCCAAGACAAATGTCAGGCAAATGACCTTCCAAATTGTTGTTCCAAATTTGCAAGTTTTCCAATTTTTTTAGCTTGTTCATTTCTAAAGGAAGATTGCCACTAAGGTTGTTTTGATTCAAAAATATATAGGTGAGCTCTGTCAAGTTCCCAATGGAGCTTGGGATTGACCCAAATATGTTATTTTCTGACAACTCCAAACTTGTCAAAGAATAGAGTTTCCCTATTTCTTGTGGAATTGACCCTGAGATTTGATTGTGATAAAGATAAAGGTTTGTTAAACTAGACATGTTTCCGATAATTCTAGGGATGCTACCAGAGAGAGTGTTTCTTGACAGGTCAAGTTGCTCAAGTTTCTTTATCATTCCAATTTCATGGGGGATAGAACCAATAAACTGATTACCTCCAAGTGCTAAGTACCAGAGGTTAGTCATCCTTCCAATTTGGGGAGGAATGTGGCCATAAAAGTTATTGGAACCAAGATGTAGATATGTTAAATTGACTAAAGTTCCTATTATTGTTGGAATATAGCCAGAAAGGTTGTTGTACTGTAGCTCAAGCCTTGATAGGTTAGTCAAATTTCCTATTGCTTCAGGAATATGGCCATTGAGATCATTTTCACTTAAGATTAGAGAATTAAGCCCGGTCAATTGTGTGATCCCATCTGGAATTGCTCCAGAAAGATAATTTTGATGCAAAGAAACAAGTGACAGTGTGGACAAGTTGCCAATACTTGTTGGAATGCTACCAGATAACTCGTTAAAAGCGAAATCTATAAAACTAAGTTTGGAGAGTTCACCAATATGGGGAGGGATACTCCCGTGAAATAAGTTATTTTGCATATGTATGAATTGGAGATTGGGAAAAGATGAGAAATTGAGACTATCAAGCATACCTCTTAATCTAAGATTTCCAAGAGATATATTGAAAATGGAGTTGAACTCGTTGCATTCAATTCCAACCCAATTGCAAGGATGACTGCTATTATCTCTCCATGTTGATAATAGAGTTTGGCTTTGGTTGTCAAGGCTGGCCTTCCACTTTAGCAGAGTGTTTGCTTCACTATTTGGTGAAGTAATGAAAGAGGAAACATGAGATGGGAATAAGATTAAATAGCCAACTAACAGGACCCACCAAAGTGTAAGCTTCTCCGGAAATTGAGGTTTCTTGAAGAGGAACTCCATGGCCATGAAGGATATCTTGAACAAATTGAGAATGATGTAGTATACCCAATGGATGTTAGGAGATATATATAGGCAGATGGAGTATAGTATAACAGTAAATTAGTAATTTGCTGTTTTATAATATCTTTAAAACATTAAATTATTTGCTACTCCTCCAATCCTTAATATAAGAAATATTTTGGGAGTTGATTTTGGTCCTAAATATAAGATATAGTAGTAGTTTTTATATTTGTCAATTTTATTCCCAATTTACCCATTAATGTTCCATCAACAATAATCAATGAAAATAAGGAATGAAGAAATTAATGAAGATGAATCAAGTGTTCTAAAAAATAGATGTCATATTAACTAATTCATTAGTCTAATTAAATTAGATAAATATATCTTATATTAAAAAATATAATAGTATGATTCAAGAAGTTTTTTTTTTTTTTTTTGGGGTGCTTTAGACGAGTAATGAAACTATCTTGAAAAATGAAAATGTTATAAGTTGGACCGGATATAGAACAAAAAAGATTAGCGGGGTAAGGTTTGATTCAAATAATTAGACCATAGTTAGGTAACGTGGTAATTAAATAAAAATAATATTATATACACAAATAATAATATACCAATAGGAAAGGAAACATCAAATTGTTTAATACTTTTCTTTAAAAAAGATCTTAAACAATCCGATTTCATAATTCACTACAATTATTGAAATTAACTTTTTCTTTCAATTTTTTTTTAAAAATTCATTTAACTAGTTTTAATCTTTTTTATATTCATTTTTACCTTATTGAACGAAATCTCTCTCAGCTCTCAAGCACCACTGAACATTTATCATTAATTAACTTGTTACATAATTTATTTGAAATTAAAATTTAAGTCTTAAATCAAGGATGTGCGGTCCAGCCTTCCCTCAATCACGGGACTTGGGGTAAGAAAAAGGACGAAATAGTCTGTCCTCCACGGGTTCACATTAGGTGCACATCCTTATGTGCACCTTATGTGCTTGTCCCTCTATTAGAGGGATGAGCACATTTTTTTAATTTTTTTTTAATTTTTTTATAGATTATATTTATTTAGATTTAAATTATATGATGTTTTTTAGAATTTTTTTTGGACCCAATATCTCAAATTAATTAATTTCCAATCCCGCATTCGTAAATTTTCTCGTAATACCAATCATGAAAATTAATTAATTTGAGATACGGGTCCAAAAAATTCCAAAAATATCATATAATTTAAATCTAAATAAATATAATATATAAAAAATTTAAAAAAAAATTAAAAAAATATGCTCATCCCTCTAATAGAGGAATGAGCATGTAAGAAGCACATAAGATGAGAAGCACCTTATGTGCTCCCGTCCTCCACTGCACTGGGTAGGTTGATGCGATCATTAATGCCTTTTGCTTTTATCCTTTTTTCCTTTGTTTTTTAGGAAAATTACGCACGTCCCAAAGAACCAAACAAATTATAAAAAAATCTCCCGAAATTATAAAATTATACGAAGTCTCAAAGAACTTTTTTGATATTATTTATATTAACAACAGAAAATGCCTATTTACAACAACAAAAAAGTCATATTTACAACAGAAATGCTCATATTTACAACAACATTTAAACACCTGGATTTTGAACGTAGAAATGTTATTTACAACGTAAAAGACTAGATTTATAACAGAAGTGCTTTGTATTTACAAAAAAATTTAAAATCCGGATATTTACAAATGAAAAAGCTATATTTACAATAAGAAATGCCTATATTTACAACGGCATTTAAACACCTAGATTTTGAACGTAGAGAGGTCATTTACAACGGAAAAAGCTAGATTTACAATAGGAAGTCTTGTATTTACAAAAAATTTAAAATCTGGTCATTTACAACAAAAATGCATGTATTTACAACAACATTTAAAAACCTAGATTTTATTTCCATTCAAATAATATCAAAAAAGTCCCCCGAAGACTTCGTAATTTGGTGATTTTAAGGGATTTTTTTATATTTTTTTTCGTTCCTTGGGATTTGTACGCAATTTTCCCTTGTTTTTTTTTTTTTTTTTTTTGGGACAAATTATCTTTCTTTCCTTCACAGGAGCAGCCGCTTCTCCTTTTTAGGTGTACCGACCAGAATGTTAGCTTCTTGGAAAATACGATGGCTATGAAGGATATTTTTAAGAGAATGAGAATGGTTTAATAAAGGCAGTGGATGTTAAAAGAGTTGTATATAAGCAGATGGCTTAACCGATGTTGACGTTACTGGGAAAATAGTCTCATGTCCTTTGTGTTTATTTTCTATATGATTTATGTAAGAGTTTGATAGGAAAAAAATTTGATTGTAAATGTGATTTATGTTTGGATAGACGATGTAAGAAGTGCATTTCTTCCAAACGGGAACATGTTTGGATTAGCGATTTAAAAGTCAGTTGAGATATAAAATGACCAAAAAAGACGTAAATCTTATTAAATACTACATATATTTATATTGGTTGTATATAATGCGATAAATGAAAAAGAAATTTAAATTTAAATTTGAGAAAAAAGTTAAATTACTATTTTAAAAATTAATAAACAATAAAGCCCTTAAGTAAATATATTTAACATAAAAAATTATATATAAATTAGAATACATAGAAATGTTCCCCCTAAATCATACCAATTTAACTTATTTTACATATTTTTCTCTCTAAATTTATTTGTAAGGGAAAATAGAATTTGTAATTGAAAGAAAAAGAAAAAAAAAAAAAAGATAATGCAATCAGCGTGGGCCCTACATGAATGAAAGGTGTAACAGGCGACGCGTGGATGCAAAAAACGAAAAAAAAAAAAAAAAAAAAACCACTTTTTTAGGAATAGTGGGATGAAAGGAAAAATAAAATAAGGCTTCTTTTTTTTTTCCCCCCTACTGCTACCGCTCCATTGATGTAGGTGAGCGCACCCGTTGCAAAGTGAATTTGTATCCAGAAACAATGGCAAAGTAACAGAGCAAAATTCTGTATTGAAGAAGTGGACGAACAAGAACATAGCCAAAGTACATGAGACTCATGGGAGACCCAGGCCGATAGAGATTCTGTTTTTATGTTGGGTTATAAAATTATTCATGCCTATTTGTTCCCAAAATTTCTGAGCTTGTGTGACTGTTGAAACAGGGCGCTTTAGGAATTGGGTATGAAAACATTGAAGAGGTTGGACCTATATGGCTCCAGGCATCAAATTGAAGCCGAGAAATTCCACATGGTTGCAAAAAAGAGATATATCTTGTTTGTGGTAATTAACACAGCCACTCTTTTTCTTCCACTGACTTGACCGATTTGCCGATTAAGAGCGATCTAGAGGAAGATAAATTAGTGGGAAGAGGCAATCGGTCTTGCGTAGAGCTGGGAAATCGGGCTAGGCCTATCGGGTCAAACCCGTTTAAGTCCTGGCCCTGTAGGACACGGGCTTGAAAAATAGGTATGAAATTTGAAATTGGCCCTGCAGGGCCGACCCTGTAGGGCCTCGGGCTTAATCGGACCGGCCCTGTAAGGCCTCGGGCCGGCCCGTTAGGCCCTGTTATCGTAGCATTTTCATGTTTTTTTTATAAAAAAAAAAAAAAAGAATAGTCAAAGAGTGAAGGATAGCCTTCAAGCCTGTCAAAGTGAAGACAATCAAATATCTATGAAATTGATGATAGTGATGAAGAAGGTGACAATTGACAATGATAGTGGTATGCTTTTATATTTTATGTGAGTTATTTAATCTTGCTTAGTTTAATGCTTCTTACTTTTTATGTGAGGCAATTATGGACAATGGTTTGTTTTTTATTACGAATTAATAAATGCGTTTATTTGTTGGATGATTTGTATTGTTTAGATATTAATGTTGATAATATTTATTTGATAGATTAGAACTTAAATAGTTTCAATTTACTAATTATATTTCTTTAGAAAAAACCCAGAAAAAAAATAGTTAAAATTTGGAATAGTAATTTTTAGGCCCTATAGGGCCGGCCCTGGCCCTGGTACTATCGGGCCGGGCTTTAAAAAACAGATGTTTTTCTTATCTCAGGCCCTGTAGGACCGGGTCAGCCCTGATTCTCAGCTCTAGTTTCGCGCGACTGTGAATTACATGTACTGAGGGACGTTTGCTGAGGTGTTAACATGGTACGAGATTGCCCATTTTAATAACTTTGAGGTTAAAATTACACCACAAATAACTTTAAAGTACCGGATAGATCAGAAAAAATAGAATGTCGAGGGCACCTTAACCCATTATTAACTACTTTTAATTATGATGTGCATGCTGTCTCGCTATTATATGGTAGACTTTTCTTGTGCTCAACTTGCAAGTTGGGGCAACTTATCAAGAAAATGAAAGTGTGAGACTTGAAAAAAATGAGAGTGGAGGGGACGTTTTAACTTATCAAGAAAATGAAAGTGTGAGACTTGAAAAAAATGAGAGTGGAGGGGACGTTTTAATTAATGACATTTGAAGAATAGAAGAAGAAAGAAATTAGTGACAGAATTTTCAACCACTAAATAGTTAATTTTCATTAATAACATTCATAATGTATCATATTTGGTAAAAAAAAAAAAAAATTACGAAGTTCTATGTGTGAGGGTGTGTGCATGCATGTGTGATCACTAAATATAATCAAATACAAAAATCTACGAGTAGTTTAAGAGTGAGTTGATACAATTTTGTAAGTTAAACATGTAAAAGCAAGAAAATTATTGTGTGAACTCGCGAACTTAACTGAATTTGCAACTAGTACGAGTTTAAGAGTGAGTTTACATGATTTTATAAGTTATAAATATTCAAATTTGAAAGTCATCTCACAAGTTTAAACAACAAAAAGCAATACTGTTGTTTGAAACTATCTGATCGAAGAAAGCAAATGTGAGGGTATAAATTACAACAATTAACATAAGTAATGGTTGTTTATTAATAATCATAAAGAGACAATTGTTTTAAAAAATTATTTTTCAAATACATTACCTAACGATTAATAATTTTTAATATTAAAAATTATTAATCGTTAGGGTAAAGGATGAGGTTCAAATTCCTGTTCAAACTGTGAACGTGTCTAGCAAGATGCCTTGTGGAGTAGTCAAGGCTAGCCAATGTTTGCAGCAGAGCCTCCATTTGAGGAAGAAGCAGAAGAGGTAATGGTGGAGGAGGAGGGGGAGGAGATTGGGTCTATTTGGGTTAGCAGTGGTTTATTTTCTATCTAACTTTTACGTAAGCCCGATAGGGAAAAAATCAAGTTATAAATGTAATTTGTGTTTGGATTGACAGTAGAAGAAGTAGCTTTTTTCCAAACGAAGACGTATTTGGGGTAACGGTTCAAGAGTCAGTTGAGATAAAAAGTGATAAAAAAGGGCATGAATCTTATTGAATACTACATATATTAATATTAGTTGTATATATTGCGATAATTGAAGAAAAATTTAAATTTGAGAAGAAAAATTTAAATTCTTATTTAAAAAATTAATAAACAATAAAGCCCTTAAGTAAATATATTTAATGTAAAAAATTGCATATAAATTAGAATGCGTAAAAAAAAATCTCCCTAAATTATACCAATTTAACTGATTTTACATATTTTTCTTCAATTATTGCAATATATACAAGACAAACTATAATGGTTCGAATAACAAAAAGGCGATAGTGTTGCGTGAACCTATCAAATCAAAGAAAGCAACCACATTAAATAATGAGTAATCAACAACGTGTGTGACTGTGCATGCGGTCTAACAAGCTCTGGACTTTTCATGTTAGGTTACTTGCAAGCTGGGGCAACTTGGCAACAAACCGGCAAATTAAGTGGCGATCATTTTCATTCCCAGGAAACAAAAGTAACAGACTTTGAATAGTGGAAGTGCAAGAGACATTTTAATAAATGTGATATAGATGGTAATTTCTACAAACGGTTTGATGAACATTTTTCCAATAGAAAAATGGGGAAGATTTTTCAAAGATGGAAAAATCAACTTGTGTTGGAGACAATAAGGGACCATTTTCATTAATGATAGATACGTTTCAATGATATAATCGCTGAGACTTAATTACAAGGGAACAAATATCTACGAGAGATGCTGGTATAATGGTTATTTAAACAGTATATCAAATCCGAACCAAGTATCTCATTTTTGCTGAGTATAGTTTTATTTTCTAGCTTTTTTTTAATCTTCTCTTAGTCCTTGTACATGAAGAACACAAAAATAAGAAACGTGCAACAATGTGGATTAAGCATTTTCTTTGAACATGCAGGTTGGGACTAGGGAAACGATGGACTGCAATATCAACAAATGGGTTAGACTACTGGAGGGGCACTACCACACACACACACACAAAAAAATGGCTTATAACCGATGAAATTTTCTGGCGATAAAAATTTTGTGACCAAAATTAGGAATTAAATATTTTTTGCCGCTAAAAATTGTGTTAGGTTAGTGGCAAAAATTAGCGTCGCTAATTTAGTGACCAAAAAATTCCTTCACAAATTTGGTGATGAAATATAAGCATCGGTAAATTTAGGGATGGAATGTTTGTCAGAAATTAGTAACGGAGAAGAAGAAGGCTTAAGTTTTCTTTTCTTTTTCTTGTTTTGTTTTTTTCTTTCTTAAGAGGGTGAAGGTGCATATTTGTCAACCAACTATTATCCGATGAGCGTCTGGCACAAATAACTATTGAAGGGACCAAAATTGCCAATCAACAATTAAAAAATGAAAAAAACACCAAATAACTATTTAAAAAAAAACTATCACAATTAGGTTAAAATATGAGGCACTAGCGTAGGACGATGGCGGAAACGCTAGAGAAAAGAGCAGTTAAGCCTTCTTATTGGAAAAGGAAAACACCAACAGAGATGAGACTCATGGAAGCGGGCATTGTGGCAGCAGTGGTTGCTACTTGTGGCATCGGAGGGATGGAACCAGGGTGCAAGGTGCGTGCTAGTCGAACACTATGGACTACTTGGATGAGTTCAAGAGGGTGAGTGGAACACCCAAGAACAATAGAAATTTTGGAAATGCCAACGTCGCGACACCGTGATACCAATGGAAGACGGAGACACCAAGACAAAATGACGGGTAATAGTTCGTTGGAGAATCGCTTCAAATTGTGTTTTTTTTTTTTCATTTTTTAATTGTTGATTGGAAATTTTGGTCTCCTCAATAATTTTTGTACCAGACGCTCATCGAATAATAGTTGATTGAGAAATTTACACCTTAACCTAGAAGATTTAGTTATAAAAAATTATAACCAGGCATCCCTCCGACTCGCACGGGTTAGCCAAGTTATATCCGGTTCGCGCTGAGTTATGTCGGGCCACCCAAAGTCAAAAATGCCTCAGTATGGAGGTTGACCAAACCGGCCAGGTGGACGGGTCACCGGTTTTTAGCCTAACCTGGTCAGTTTATTATACTGACTAAAACGAAGAAGAAAGAAAAGTGAGGACATGCTCAAAATGAGAGGACGAGAGGAAAGATGACAAGGAACAGATATGAAAAGTAAAGTGATGGTACTATTGCCTTTAGTCTTATCTTCTGTCATTCAAATATTTTGAATATAATATTCAAGCATCAACGGCCAATATTTTTCATATTCAAATATCGTCGGTTCATATTGTGTTTCACATTTTTACACATCTCTTTTCACTATCCATCTTTTCAATCTTTCGCATAACGCCAGCAGTCCAGCACCCATGTTACCTTTCACACACATCTTACTTTTTCCTGCTTCCAATAATAATCACACCATTAAAGATCCAGCATGTATTCGCGGCTTTTGTTTTACTTGACCAATGGGTAATACCAGGATGAAGTTAGGAGTATATACATTACAATATTATATTGCTCTTTTTTCGATTATAAAAATATGTTTGATGGGAAAAAAATTATAAAAATATGTTTAACTCATCAGTATGTATGTGTATTTTTCGACACTGTTTTGTGAATAGTAACCCACTCACCCAAAAAGTAAAGAAACAGTGAACGGCTTAAAATACTGCTCCTTTTAAATATATATATTCATGATTATCCACAATAATATATTTTAATTCAAATAATTAACACAAACTCAGGACCTCATCATATAGGAGCTAGTCAATGGATTGGATACAAGCCAAATTATAATGGTTCGAATAAGAAAAGGCAATAGTGTTGTGTGAACCTATCCGATCGAAGAAAGCAACCACAATAAATAACAATCAACAACGTGTGTGACTGTGCATACAGTCTAACAAGTTCTGGACTTTTCATGTTAGATTACTTACAAGATGAGGCAACTTTACAAGAATCCAGCTTAAGTGGTGATCATTTTCATTCACAGGAAACAAAAGGAACAGACTTTGAATAGTGGGAGTGCAAGAGAAATTTTAATGAATGTGATAGATGGTAAGATCCACAGACAGCCGATGAACATTTTCCCAAGAGACATATGGGGAAGAGTTTTCAAAGATGGAAAAATCAACTCGTGTTGGAGACAACGACAAGGGACCATTTCATTAATGATAGATACATTTCAAGGAAATAATCGCTGAGACTTAATTACAAGAAAACAAATAAAAATCTACAAGAGAAGTGTATTGTATGGTGGTTATTTAAACAAATTATCTCATATATGCTGAATATTGGTTTATTTTCTATTTGTATCTTCTCTTAGTCCTTTTGTGTGTGTGAAGAACACAAAAATAAGAAACGTAAATCAATGTGGCTTAGCATTTTATTTGAACAAGCAGATTGGACAAGGAAAATGTCGGATTGCAATATCAACAAATGGGTTGGTGATCATTTTCCCATTAGAGAAATGTGGAAGATTTCTAATAGATAGAAAAATCAACCGTTGTTACAGTGTGTGACTTGGTAAAATGGAAAGAATGAATGTTGTATCTTGTATTCATATACAAACGTTATATATATATACAAGATAAGAGAGCCTCAATAGTAATGGCTCATAATGACTAATAATGACTATTAATGAAGATTATTCCTAATCCCTATAAATCAGGGATTCCTATAAATTAGAATACAATTAATGAAGATTATTCCTAATCCCTAAAAATCAGGGATTCCTATAAATCAGAATACAATTTGCTATGTAATCCCTGTTACCCCCCACAAGCTGGAGCATGGATGTCTTGGATGCTCAGCTTGGACTTGAGTTCATGAAATCGAGTAGGATGAAGTGACTTTGTGAATATGTCCGCAAGTTGATCGCCAGACCAAACAAGTAGAAGATGAATCATCACTTGGCTCGGAAGCAAATTTGCACACGCAACAACTCATCTTCAAGAAAATAATGATCCATAGCCCGAAACTCGAACAACAAATGCCGATGAAACATAAACCGGCCTCATATTGACTCGAATCAAACCTCTCACCGAGCGGAAGCAAAAAACGATCACGATGGACAGCAATGGAGAGAATAGGTCTCGAGAAAACAAGAAAAAAAAAAAGATCAATCGAGATAATATGTCTCGAGAAAACGAGGAAAAACATGATCAATCGAGATAATAGGTCTGGAGAGAACGAGGAAAAACATGATCAATCGAGATAATAGGTCTCGAGAGAACGAGGAAAAACATGATCAATTGAGATAAAAGGTCTCGAGAACACGAGGAAAAACTGGAACAAGCGAGAGAATAGGTCTCGAGAAAATAAGGAAAAAAGGATCAATCGAGATAATAGGTCTCGAGAGAATGAGGAAAAACAGGATCAATCGAGATAATAGGTCTCGAGACAACCAGGAAAAAAACCCGAAAGAGTGACAGGTGAAGAAAGAGAAAACTAAAAAAAATGTGTATAGAAAAAAAATATTTCAAATAGGACACAACAAGGAAAAAAAAAAAAGAGTGACGGGTGAAGAAAGAGAAAACTAAAAAAAATGTGTATAGAAAAAAAAATTTCAGATAGGACACAACCTTGACTCTGGTAACAAAGAGAAAGAATGAATGTTGTGTCTTGTATTTATATACAAACGTTACATATATATACAAGATAAGAGAATCTCAATAGTAATGGCTCATAATGACTATTAATGAAGATTTTTCCTAATCCCTATAAATCAGGGATTCCTATAAATCATAATACAATTTACTATGTAATCCCTATCATAGTGGAGAGCCACTATAAAATATATCTTATAACCCACATAATTTTTTCGTCGCTAATCAATTTAGTGATGAAATTAATATCAGATCATTGAGAGATTTTTTGTCGATAATTCTTTTTTGGCTAATTGCTTTATTAGCGACACTAGAATTTTGAGCGATGACTTATTGGTTTAGTGACACAAGATTTTTTAGTGACTGAATGTTTTTGTCACTAAAAAATATTGACCAAATTTAGCGAGGAAATTTTTTCCTTCCCTAAAAATTTTGTAACGGGTTAGCAACGAAAAATAGTGCCACTAATTTAGAGAAAAAAAAAAAAAAAAAAAAAAAAAAAAAAAAATCCTTTGCCAATTTAGTGACAAAATGTTCATCGGAAATTACAGGCCTGTTTGATTTTGTTTTGTGCGATTATGTTCTCAAAGTCAAAACAGTTTTGTGGTACTGTGTTTTTCAGTAAAAGTTGTACAAAAATATTGTTCTAAAGACATTTAGGGTGTGTATAGTAACCATTCTATTTTCCATCACCAAGCTTCGAGATGAAACTTTTTTTTTTTTTTTTCTCGTGCCTTGGAAGAGTTCGAGAATCGAATTATGTTTGTTAACTTATTTTATTTTTACTCCGAGAATCAATTGCATTTGTTAACGCAATTTTTTTTTTCATTCCGAGAATTAGAATTACATTTGTTAACACATTTTATTTTTATTCTCGATTAGAATTACCTAATACAATACAAATTTATTTATTTATTTATTGTTTACAGATTTCATCAACTCGTATAAAACAATAAATTTTAATAAATTTTAAACAAAATACCAACATTTCATATTTACAACTGATGCATGTTTACAATTCTATCGGTGGGTTTATACAATTGCATAATCTGATTGTACATTAATAACACAATTTAAATATGGGATTAACATATCTGGGCTTTTTTCCCAAAATGCCCCTAATTAAATAACTATTTACTAAAATGCCCCTGTTTCCAAACTATTTCTCACTTTGCCCCGTTTAGTCGACTAAATCATGATTTAGTCGACTAAATCATGTTTTAGTCGACTAAATCATGATGTAGTCGACTAAAACTCGCTCCCCTTTTTTTACTTCCCGAGATTTAGTCGACTAAGCACTCGTAGCTTAGTCGACTAAATCTCTGACAGAGGGCATTTTTAACTTAAACCCGAGATTTAGTTCTCAAATTGAACCATTGGGATTGTAATCCCAATTGCCGATTTCCTCCCATATTCATTTGAGAACTAACCATTTTGTTAGATGCCACCGCCAAGCTCGCCAACACAAAAGCAAATTTCATCCATGTAGGAGGTATGATTTCTTCTTTTGATTCAGGGAGAAAGAAGGCATTGTGGCAACAGGAGTAGGGTTTTTGATAAGGAAGGGCGAGCATTTGATTCAAAAGTGGGAGTTTAAATAATACGAGTGATACTAGCCACAAATGACAAACTCCAATATTGTTGTTGAGGCATAATTGTAGAGGTTTCTTACGACTTGTGATATCACTAATATTGTTAGAATTAATATTTGTGAGCAAGCATATTTTGGAAATTGAAATACTCGAATCATTACTTGTTGCCAAGATGGATTCCTAAAATCATTTTGAAAGATAAATAAGCTATTAGCATTTTGGTTATGTTTTGTTTCTTTCTTTCTTTCTCATCGATGATTTTGAAGATCACGCCTACATGTGCACACCAGTCGCTTCTCTCGCAAAGAAAATATTATATTCGTCGGGGGTTTTTGGAATGTTCGGCCGCTTACCTAAATCTCGGGGATTTTAAAAAAAACCCCAAAGTTACGATTTAGTCGACTAAGCAACAATGCTTTAGTCGACTATTAGGGTTCCATTATGACACGAATGTGGGTTTTAAAAAAGCCTCTGTCCGAGATTTAGTCGACTAAGCTACAGTGCTTAGTCGAATAAATCTAGGGGAAATTTTTAAAAAAAAAGAGCTCCATGTTTTAGTCGACTAAATCATGATTTAGTCGACTAAACAAAAAACAAAGGGCGAGTGGGAAATAGTTTGGAAACAAAGGGGCATTTTGGTAAATAGTTCTTTAATTAGGGGCATTTTGGGAAAAAAGCCTACATAAGAAAAAATTTCTGCAGCAGCAAAGAACGACACGATTTCAATATTGAGAGGGATAATATATCCGTTCTTGCATTATTTATAGGCGACTGACAGCTTCATCGGGGTCCATATCACACACTTTTTTTTTTTTTGGGGGTCAAACATATCACGCTCTTTAAGCATAACATAGATCTGTACCATCTTCCTCAAAACCGCCGGAACCCCGGCTAATCCATTACCTCCTTTCCCATTGCCGAAGCCGCCGCCATTGCCGCTCATCCTCCACTACTCCCCCTCTCGTCACCCTCTTCTCTCGATTCTCGTGACCGAACCCGATCTACAAACGCCCCGCAGGGCTCCCTTACTATGGTTCTTTCTAGGGTTGCGCCACACGATGGAGAAGAAGGAGAGGATGAAACCGAAGCACTCTCTCTCACGCTTTGCACCGAAAAGAAGGCGTAAAACAAAAACCCCTTCTCACTCACTCCCACCTCCTTTTCTCTCTCGTGCTTGTAATTTTTTTTTAATGCTTTTAAGTTTTCTCGGGAATGGCCATAACTCGTCTTACAACCGATGGCAACCGTGAGAATAACTCTCACAGATTTGATTTGATGTTGGCACAAGTTTTTGCTTAAAAAAAAATTGAAACTGCCTCGTTTTTTTGCTGCTGCAAAAAGGTTTTTCTGCCTTAAAGGCAGATATGTTAATCCCTTTAAATATATGAATATATTTGTTTTTTCAACTGAATTCTTTTTACAAGGTCATGTCATTACATAGACAACATGATTTACAAAATAATACTAATGGTAATAAATTGTCAACAACATTGTCATCAATACAAAAGCCCATTTACACAAATACATAATACAAACCTTATTGCGACTCTTGAGGCCTTATATTGTATTCTTTTTCTCTAACATCTTCTCTTTCACCGATAAGCTCCATGTGGCAAGCCTCTTGATTCATGTGGCAAGTTCCATAAGCCATTGCTATCGTAGGGAGGATTTCAACATAATGCATTGAACTGTATCATCAATGCTCCCAATTGAAGTATAACTGCACAAATAAAGAAAATCTCACACACAATTCCTCAAATAAACTTAAACATTACGAAAGTATCTAAGTATTCAAAAGTCTCCAAGAATTCTACAAAACAGCATTGTCCACTATAGGGTCACTTACCTCATGGGATCATCAGTGTATAAGGCTTAAAAAACACACAACAATCAAGATTCACATACTAGTTAACACCTTAAACCATCAAGCCAACTGACTTGATGATCCCTCCAAAAACAATTTACGTGGCTGCTGTTTTATGTAATCCATATAAACCAACTCGCCACAATTTTACTAAGATTCAATTTCCCAAGAAACTAGAAACTAAAGTAAATGCATGTAAACAAGGTGAGCAAATAGATCGCTTGTGTCCCTTTTCTATTTGGTCGTAGAAAGGACATATATTATCACCAATTCACTACAAGAGAAGCAAGCCAAGCCGCCACAATGAGCTAGCAGACAATCACTAACTTAGAGATAACATAGTATTAAGGAATAAAATCCACAACAAATAAGAGCTGAATTTAGACCTAAGCGCACATGAATATGGAATAAATACAAATAAAATAGTTCTATCCATAATTTTTCCTCCGGTCGAGAGAAGATCATTATACCACATGGCAACATATACATCTATAGGGAACTCCAATGAGATAGATATCAACTCACTAACTAAATTTTGAGAAAGCACAATATTAAGGAATAAACACAAGCTAGCAGGTAGTCGATTTTGAGAGCCTCAAGTCATGAAGATAATAGATTCATAGAGCTACTAATTGATTGTGTCTCGCAACTTGGCTAACGTACAGAACCAAGAACAGCCTTTGACTCGCTTCAATTTTCAAGAAATTCCGATCTCCGTGAGAACTCTTCATAAGATAGGATGGTGTTTCTCATTGATTTGTCATATTCTAAACAGTCAATCCTTACCATCACTCAAACTTCACATAGAAGGAAGTCCAGAGAATATTTATGACTAACTTCAGCTTGAGAATCATATAAATTTAGCAGGTGCAAGAGAATTTTTTGCCTCCTTTGATTTCCTTAGCATTTCCAAAACCATGTTTGATACTGAATCCATGATCAAGTGCCAGAGCTTCATAATCAAAATCCAAATTTGACATTGGAGAAAAAAAACGCAGAGGCAATAACAGATTTCAAAATGGAAGCTCAAGCAATTAAGAGAAACTGGGTCTATTGTCTGAAATTGAAATTGATAAGCTAGGAACAACTCAAAATTGAAGCTTACGTGAATCAACAACCATACAATATGAGTAATCCGAGCCATCAATCCTAGAAGGCCTTCCGAGTTTTGAATTTCTCAGATCGCATCTTCCCCTTTCTCTCCCTCTCCGCCGCTTTTATTATTTTCTTTCTAAAATCTCGAGACCATACCCTAGAAGTGGCTAGAACAAAAAGAAATTGCAAGAAATGGAATAGGGTCATTTTACGAGCATCCTCGCCACTTCACAAGCCTCCAAGAGGTTTGGCAACGAATATTTCAAGCAAGACACAAGTAGTTGCTCTCCGAGATCAAATGCCGGAAGACTCTTGCTCAACAAGCCTTCGGAGGGTCCGACAGTGGCGGAGGCGGCAACTCCACATCAAAGTCGGAGCCGGCGACGACGTGGTAGCCACCTCCACTTTGTCTGCCCTAGAGAGATGAAGAAGGTTGCTCGGAATATGTAGAGTTATCTAGAGTGAATAGAGAAAAATGATTCTGATTTGGTTATGTAGAGAAACAAATTTTTAGCTTCTTTTTTTATTCCCCAACATAAAAAATAAAAATCGGTTCATCCCGGAACAAAAAAAATAAACCGGATTTACCAAACAGAATTCCTATCCATTTTTGTTCCCGGGAACGTAAATTGAAAAAAAAAAAAAAAAAGATTCTCGGGAGCGTTACCATGCACACCCTCACACAAAAATTACTTATCTAAAGAAAAATTCCTTTTTTGCCCCTTCAAAAAAGTACGAAAATAGGGGTCAACCTTGTTGTAAATAGTAAATCCTCCTTGCTACTTGTTTCATGTCCAAATTTTTTTTTTGGGTTGCCCATCCGGTTCACCAAAGCTTCGCCCCGACTAATCCAGATCAGACTCGCGTCGCGTACCTAGCTATGGTAAGAGAGTCTCCCAGCGGGGGTTTTTTTTTGCATTTACAAGGCTCAAACCCGAGACCTTGCTTAAGTGACACAAGCCGCTTACCACTTGTGCCAACCCCATTGATTTTTCATGTCTGAATTTGATATCACGTATGAAGCTCGGCATGCAATTAAGTCGCAAGCACCGGTAGATTTTGTAATGGAGTTAACCCTAGCAATTAAAGGGGAAGTGGGAGATGTGGATACTTGGAAAGTTTATGTAGATGGCTCGTCCAATGTTAAAGGAAGTGGAGCTGGAATTATCGTTGAAAGCCCAGAAGGAGTTTCAATGGAGCATTCCCTTCAATTGAAATTTTCGACATCGAATATGAAGTGCTTCTAGCTGGGCTAATTCAAGCTAAGGAAAATGGAGTTAAAAAGGTTTATGTTTTAATGGACTCTCAACTTGTTGCAGCACAAATTGAAAGGACATACCAAGCTAAGGGTCCCTTGCTAGTGAAATACTTAAGTAAGGTGAAAGAAGTTATGTCTGAGTTTCAAGAGTTGGTTGTTAATCACATTCCCATAGGGGGAAATACCAGGGCTGATATGTTGTCAAAATTGGCAAGTACCAAGAGCCTGGGTAATCACAACCGATTCAACAAAGCTTGTCAGAGCCGAGTTGCATTATGATGATCCCAGCATCGGACGACTGGAGAAGACCCATCGTAGACCTTGGAAAAAGGAGTTGTTGGTCGATTTTCTTGATGGCAAGTGAACCAGTCGACAAGTAATAAAGTGTAAGTAGAGTATCGTCCCACAGAGACTGAGATACCAAGAAGTGACGCTCAATTGCTATGATAGTTGTGAAAACAGAAAGTAAATATAATTGGTTTGAGAGGTTTTTGTAATTATGCTAATAACAGAAGTAAACAAAGTATTGTAGGTTGAAGAAGATATCAATAGAAGTTAGGCTGAACTCGGAATCACCCTTAAGTGCATCAATCCCCCAGTTGCTCTACCCATTGCTATAGCATCTATGCTGCACATCATCTGCAATGCTACAGCATAGCTACTAACTACAATGCTATTCGGTTAACCCACCACTATAATCTATGGAAGCTTCCGCGTCCGATACATATTACTATGACAACTTTCTAGTTAGATCTGCATTACACATAGGGTGTTATGGTTATGAGAGGTAGACCCATTCCTGAAGCTATAATAATAGGTCAAGCCTTGCACCAGCTGTCTAACAAACACTATTTCTCAGAGGTCTAACCTCGACTCCTTGCCAGTAAGCCGAGACCACAAATCTAGTCCTCAACTTTCGTTAATCGACTAGTAATTAATTCATTGATAAGCAAACCGAATCTATTAAATTAAGAACTTGAAACTGGGTTCATTTAACACTTAAGAATTCATCCTCATTCAAAGATAGGAAAATCAGTTCATGACCGACGAGGAAAACACAAAACAGATACTAACAATGACCTATGATCTAAATACTAAAAATAAAGAAGAAACAGAAAGCTTGATGAAGTTCCGACGGCGTGGAAGAAGCCCTGTCACGTCACCACTCCATGTCTTCTTATCTCCGTCGTACTGCAGGGAAGGATGCTGGGTTGTCCTGGAAATCTCGTGCCTTGTGAAATCTCTCACTCTTCTTTTGAGTCTGCCGAATGTGGAATCTCGTTCTGGGCTCTGTGCGACTCTCCTAGGGTTGTCTCGCTGTTTCCTTTTATAATCGTCTTTTCTTGTAGCTCAAGTTCCAGTGAGCTGGGCTTTCCAAATCTGTCGAGGTCCATCGAATCTTCTGTCCTTGGTAGATTGATTCTGCTGATCCTGTGAGATTCTTCAAATCTTTCAGTTTTGATCCTCCGCATCTTCTATTTTATTACGTCAGCAATCTACCTGTCGCTCTCGACCTCCTTTATTCCTGAAATCATCTAGAAAAAAATGTCAGAAAATATGCCGCATAGCATTGCGTCCTTTACCTTGCTATAGCTTTCGTGATGCCTTTTATTGCACTTCGAGTTGCTGTAAGAATGTTATAGCATAGTATCAGCTTTGCTATACGTTCTCTCTTAAAAACCATGTAAATTGCCTCTTTTTAGGATGTAAATGGTTTCTATCTTTCAGTTCACTATATCATGAATATATGCCTTTTTGCTTGGATCGTTTGCAGTTAAACTTATATTTACCATACAATTCAGTCATTAAACATAGGGAAAACATGACATAAACTGTGCTCATCAGGAGTCCTTCCCGATGACTCACTTGAAGCAAAGAAATTGGTATGGGAAGCAGCCATGCACACGGTCGTGGAAGATCAGTTATACAAAAAGGGCTTGCACTCTCCAATATTGAAATGTTTGAACCCTAAGAGGTCGAGTATGTTCTAGCCGAGATTCATGAAGGGATCAATGGCCAACACATGGGTGCTAAGGCCATGGACAGAAAGCTCTACGGGTGGGATACTATTGGCCAACGATGGAGGCGGACTTAAAGGTTCATCTTAACAAATGTGATAGCTGTCAGAAACACGCCAAAATAATTTGGTCTCCGCCTGCCGAATTGAAATCTATCTTGGCTCCTTGGCCCTTTTTCAAATGGGGCATGGATTTGCTGGGACCATTTAAAACGGTCCGGACGGTTACAAATGGCTCATCGTAGCCGTTGACTATTTTACTAAGTGTATAGAGGCTGAACCAAGGTAGCAATAATTACCTCGGCCCAGTGTACAAAGGTTCTTTGAAAGAAATATACTTTTCGATTTGGAATCTCGGTTGAGGTAGTGATGATAATGGAACCTAGTTTATCGACAAGGAGTTCCAAGAAATGTTGTCTCTGGGTTCGAAATCAAGCATCACTTTTCTTCGGTGGAGCATCCTTAATCAAATGGGCAAGTCGAAGCAAAATGAATAAAGTCATTGTTGATGGATTGAGGAAGCGAATGGAGGAGGCGAGAGTCCGGTTGGGTCGAGTAGTTGTACTTTGTCTTGTGGGGTTACTGCACCCGATTCAAACATCAAATAGGGAGACTCCATTCAGATTAACTTATGGATGCGAGGCTATGATCCCAGTTGAGATAGGTCAGCCATCATGGAACAGAATAAAGGCTCTTTAGGAGAAAGAGGAGAAGAACAACGAAGCCTTGGCGGTGGAGTTGGATCTAATAAACGAAGTTAGAGTCATGGCACACTGCCGTGATATGGCCATGAAACAACTCATCATGGCTAAATATAATAGAAGAGTGAAGCCTCGGTCATTTGAAAAAGGTGACTTGGTGCTTGGAAGAGCCGACGTGGGAAATAAAAAATGCTAGAGATGGAAAGCTCACGCAAAATGGGAAGGCCCTATCGGGTTAAAGAAAAGCTTGATAAGGAAGCCTACGTCTTAGAGACACTAGAGAAGAAATTAATTAAAAGAACATGGAATGCGATAAACCGGAAGTATATTACAATTAAATCCGAGTTCCACGTGGAGTTCATTTTCTTTTAAGTTCAATTCTCCTCTTCGAATTGTTTAAAGTCGACTATGTCAACAAGTTCATTTAATCAAGTTTATTTTCAAATAAATAAAGGAATTCTCAGTTGAGAATCATTTCAAACGGTTCAAATCGTGCAAGTTGTGAATGAAGGAATGAATGACGCTAGGGTAGTTGAACCCGATGAATGAACGAACGAACGATGCCAGGGTAGGTGAACCCAAGTGAACGAATGAACGAATAAAACCGGGTCGTTGAAGTTTTGGAGATGAACATTTTATTACGGCAAACCAGGCAAAACAAGTGTTCTATATCACCGATCAGGAAAATAAAATATGGTCTGTAGCTCTCCAAGGAAAATGGGTCATTGATATTGATGATGAAATTAATTCAAATTATGGTCTTCCTAAGAGTACTCCTTTTTCAAGGGGTCTCCTGGACATGAACGAAGAAGATGAAGTGGATAATGAACCCGGCATCAGAAATGATCATCATGAAGGGATATGGGAGGATATCCCTTTATAAAAGAGACAATTCATAAGGTAATATTCATACGTAGAATTGTTTGAAAACTTTAAGGTTTTAACTATATTCCTTCTTATGTTCTTAAACAGTGTCACTAACTGTGAAGCTTTTGTTCTTGTTTTTATTTTTGTGGCAAGATCTAATCGATAGGGGCTTGTTACAAAAGAGGAATGTTATGTTGTTGGGTGGGAATCTAATGAAGACATGATGAATTGGGCTTGTATGTTCATTTAATTAGGTGTTGTCTTTGTAACTTATCTTATTGTATATATTCATTAAGGTGTTGTACTGTAACAGTATATTCATTAAAAGGCTATATAACTCATGGTGAATAATATTTGTATCCATTTCCAATTCAATTTGTAATTCATAATGGATTGTTCATACCTTGCAGCTTAAAGTACTGTCTTTTAAGTGCTGGATTGGGTGGTGGATGTGTATGATCATGAAGAAATAGAACAGGGGGAAATTCGATTTTTAAGACTGGTGTATTTAATAATATTCCGGTCTTAAATGCCGGTTTTTTAAGACCAGTGTATTTTTCATCCGGTCTTAAAAAGTTAGACTATTTATAGTGGACGTTTTTTCTCTGGTCTTAAAAGTCATATCATGCTGGTTTTAAAAGAACAACTTTTAATATTGGATGTATTCATTAGTCCGATCTTAAAGGTAAGTACTTTTAGACCGGTGTATGTAAAAATAAGGTCTTAAATTTCGGTTCTTTCATACCGGTGTATTTATTTGTTCGATCTTAAAAGTCATATTGTTTAGACCGATCCTTTTAGTTGTCCGGTCTTAAAATTTTGGTTTTAGGACCGAACAAAAAATATATCAAGTCTAAAAGAGTTTCTTTAAGACTGGTTCGCGTCTAGTCTAAAAAGTTACAGACATTTAAGACCACCTGAACGAGATCGGTTGCAGATCCGGTTTTACGATATTTCTTTCGTCCGGTCTTAAAAGTCTTTTTTTGTACCCATGAGCTGGATTTGTTATATATTTCTGAGATTATACTGTTAGTATGCGCGGGTAATTGTGACAAAATCTGTGAGAAAGAATAATCACTTCTTGCCATTTGTGACGAAGGCATACTAATAAAACAAGTACTGCAAATCTTTTGTTGATATTCCCTGTTTTGTTACAGGGCATTGGGCCTGCAAATCTTTAGTTGGCGCTGTGAGAAAGCATACTAACAAATATTTCTGAGAAAGCATACTAACAAAACACGAAGCAACTATTAACGAAATCTGTGACGTCAAATCTTTTGTTGGTATTATTTGCATATAGCTTTGGTTTTCCCTCATTTTTATCATAATTTTGGAAACCGCACTTTGATAAGGACAGGGAATACGGCTTGATATTATGCTATTGTATAGTAAATCTTCTGGAAATTATTTAATGTGATTAGGAGTACATATCCTTTCTGTCCTCCCTTCAATAACTAGGCCGGCGATTTGTGGAAAGCTTTGGTTGCTTTTCATTTGGTAATTGCTGTTGAATGAACCTGGGTTTGTCTCCTTCAAACCTGTTTGGCATAGCGTGAGGGAGAAAAAGCCTGACGCACAGTTATTTCATTGCCGAATACTTGCTTTTCATTTTGTTGCAGGCATTTGGGAGTGAGAGTCTGGGAAAGAGGTGAATGGAGAGCAGGATTTACAAAAGAATTGGGACTGTCAAATGCTACTGTAGCTGAGGAGTGTGCTGTTTTCAAAGGACTAAAACTAGCCTGGGTTTTGGGAGTCAAGAAACTTATTTTAGAGACAGATGCTTTGGGGGTTGTCAACTCTATCTCACAGGAAAGCTCAGGTACTGAGAATCTGATGTTGTTGTCTATCAAGGAGATGTTATCAAGAGATTGGCAGATTATCTTGAGACATATTCTAAGGAAAATCAATAGAATTGCCGAAGTTCTTACCAAGATGGGTATTATAAAGTCTGAAATTTGGATGAATGTCCAGTCCGTTTGTGTCTCTGGGTCCAACAGGAATGTTTGGGTTTGGGATTAAATTCCCTTTAGTGTAATTCATTTTATGTAATTATGGCTTCTTAGCCTTCTGTTTTGTAAAAAAATATTTTGTTGCAGGCATGGAGGAAAAACAAACTTGCCTATCTTAAAAGTTGTTGATTGGGAATTAATCCCAAACTAGAATTCTAGCCAAATCACTGAACAATCAAACACCGATTTCTTGAATGTAACAAAGAAATCAAAAGAAACAAATGCAAACAAAATGGATTAACCCAAAACAAATCAGAGATTGAAAAGGGATTTGTTGAAGAAGATGCTGGTGATGAAGGCTGAGTTCGTCATTGTCGAAACTTCTCCGTAAATCGTCGATCAATGGACTAGGTTGCAGCTGCTATTTCTCAGGAATAGCCGGAAGAATGTCAAAAATTGGAAATTTCTCACCGCACAGACACAGTTCACTTCCGATCACAACACACCAAACCCAAAACACGCAAAACCGACATAAATCAAAGGAACGACTTCAGACAGAAGTTAATATCAGACCTTCACGAATTTGGGCGAAAATCGCAACGAAAAGGAACCCAATTTAGGGTTTGGAAAGAAATCGAACATTGTAGAAGAGGCAATCGACGAGAGAGAGAGAGAGAGAGGCGGAATGGCAAACTCCGGGGACGGAAATTGGGCCAAAAATACCTTAGGACGAAAATTGCCACTCCGTAGAAACCTCTGGGGGTGGATTGCTACCCTACTATTTCCCATGAATACCATCTACTCGGTTTTTTTTCCTTAAAATGCCCCTAATTAAATAATTATTTACCAAAATACCCCGTTTCCAAACTATTTCTCAATCTGCCCCTGTTTAGTCGACTAAACCATGATTTAGTCGACTAAAACGCGGGCTCAGTTTTTTTTTTTTTTTTTTAACTTCCCCCGTAATTTAATCGACTAAGCTTAAATCATAAATAAATAAAAAAAAAGATTTAAACTTCTAAGGCCATAACTTCCGACTCGGAGTCCGAATCAAGTGATTCTTTTTTGATTCCACATAACTTTTTGAAATCTATGTATCGACATAAAAATTAACTTCCAGATTTAATGAAGAGAAAGGAGAAAAAATAACTGATTCTTTACGGAGATACTAACAATTCATTAAATATAATCAAATGATTCTTATATATATATATATATATATATATATAATGAATTGTTTCCTTTTATTTGATGTTTTCTTTTTTATTAGATCAAATAATATCTCCTGCACAATGAAAATATGATATGTGTGTATATATTTAATGAATTGTTAGTATTAACATGGGTTGTTAATATTTAATATATATATATATATATATTCATATATATATATATATATATATATAAATAATATGCTCCAATAATTAATAATATGGATTTTCTTAGATTCTAGAATGTCATGTTATAGGGAGCCTCAAAGTATCGACACTAAATTTGTGGAGCTTGATTTTCAAAGTATCCCTCCCCGTAACGTAACAATTAATACGGATTTTCAAAATACAATATATTCAAAATTGAGATTATCTCTCCATTAATAATATGAATTTTAAAAGAAAAGAGAAATAGAAAAAATATCGACACTAAATTTTTGGGGCTTGATTTTAGGGGAAAATAGCGTTTGGAAGTTATGCATGAGATCATATGTTGCAAGAGAATATTAATATAAAAATGGAATTGACTGCCACTAAATTTTTGGGGGGATTTTAGGGTTATAACAGCCTCATCTACTAGGGAAAAAAAAGTGATTATTCTTTGAAGTTTGAAGTTTAATTTCAACATAGAGTCGGGGAGGGAGGGTGAACCAACTAACTTAATTAGGGCATGGTTTTACGATTGATCTTTTATAAGATAAAATAAAAGGTTAGGGGGTTCAATTTAGATTTTGAATTGTCCATATTATGTGATCCATATTATACAGGAAATACTAACAATTCATTAAATATATATATATATATATATATATATATATATATTATGTGATCCATATTGTGCAGGAGATACTAACAATTCATTAAATATATATACACACACACATAACCTATCTTTATTGTGCAGGAGATATTATGTGATCTAATAAAAAAGAAAACAACAAATAAAAGGAAACAATTCACTATATATATATATATATATAAAAGAATCACTTGATTATATTTAATGAATTGTTAGTATCTCCCGCAATAAAGAATCAGTTATTTTTTCTCCTTTCTCTTCATTAAATCTGGAAGTTAATTTTTATGTCAGTGCATAGATCTCAAAAAGTTATGTGGAATCAAAAAAAGAATCACTTAATTCGGACTCCCGAACCAGAAGTTATGTCCTTCCGAAGTTTTAACCTTTTGTTTTTTTTATGATTTAGTCGACTAAGCTACAGTGCTTAGTCGACTAAATCGCGGGGGAAGTTAAAAAAAAATGAGCCCGCGTAAAAACAGAGGTATATTGAGAAATAGTTTGGAAACAGGGGCATTTTAGTAAATAGTTATTTAATTAGGGCATTTTAGAAAAAAAAACCAACTATCATCAATGCTTTGATTCGCGAAAAGTTTCTCACTGACGTTCATTGACAGGAGAGGCATTCTTATGATAGTGAATAATTATTACAACACTCCCTTTATTCGTTTTTGTAAGAAACAAGTAATCAAACTGTGTAGATTAAAATATTAATTAAAATTGATTAAAGACAATAAATATATAAAAAATGAAACTCATTTTCTAAAAGCACCCTTATTTATAAATAAGATGGTTGGGTGAGAGAATAAGTAGAAAAATTGTGTGAGGGACATATAATTAATTGAGGGTAAAAAAAAAAAAAAAAAAAAAAACACTAAATGTTTAGACATTTCTAAAATGTATCTTATTAAAAAGAACATACACATTCAACACGGAGGAAGTAATATATAATAAGTATTACATAATGTTTTCCTTTTCTCATTGTTCAACAATAAAGAATACCAACCCTTTAACTCCTTCACATGTCTCCACAACCACCACATTAATTATCTGATACATTGGTCACACAATTTGCCATAAATTTAGGCTCTTGAGCATAAAATGAATATTGAAAATGACTAATCCAAATAGGAAACACCAACGCACCAGAAAAATCAGTCGTCCATTTGGTTCCATTTCCTCCCACCGTTAACTTCCCAACCGTTGATCTCAATCCCGTTCCATTCACATTGTTCTTATCAATCACCACTTGATCAATATCACCAAGCTTCCCATCTAAATTCACAATTGGAACCTTCTTATTAGGGTCCCCACTGAACATATTATTAACTATATTTAACTCCAAGACTTGATCTGACCTTTCGTTGACCTCAACACAATATTGGCATCACCCAGGAATAACCCATTAGTGACATGAACTTGAAAAGGGTCTTCCATGACTACACCAATATAATCCAAGTAACAATTATCAATTCCGATTTGTGAATTTACTGCTTGTTTCACAAGTACACCTATAACTCCAAAAGATGTGCTTTGTTATAACAATGTCCACCTGTGATCATATTAGTTTGGCCTCTTACTATAATCCCAACGGCTGCCGAGAAAATAGCAACATCCATGAGTGCATTGTCATTGCTAGCAAGATCAATTAATGGCCATTCCTAAATAGTCTTTCTCACCCACGTCTCCACCAACAGTAGAGTGTTGCCCAAGAATCCCTTCTGTGTTGAATTATTAGAGGAAGAAACAGTTGTTGATTCTGATTCTAGTAGAATCAACAATGAGAATCCCACCGCCTCGGTAGCCTGAGTTGAAGAGTATGTCTTGGAAGGTATGTCTTGGAAGGTTGTCTTCATAGTGAATTATGTCATTTGAGCTTTCTTTCCAGGAAAAGTCATCAACGTGAAAGTGTGCAAATGAATTATCAAGTTTCGAGGAGTTTGCATAACTCAACCAGGTACCTATCACTTGGAAAAGTATCAATTGCTCTCAAACTCCCACCCTTTACCTAATTACCCACATGTTAGTTAATTTAATTGAAGGTGGATACATCTAATAAAGAGAGAAGATTACTTATATAGCTTTCGTATTCCCTTAACCTCAATTCAGGTAAAATGTAATTTCTTTGTCGAAGACAACTTTTCCTCTTAAGGCATATATGCATCAGTAGAGTGAAAGAAAAGAAATTGATTTAGGATTAAATGTAAGAATAAGTTATGTTTACTGATTATAAGCGAAACATATGATGTTGTGTATTTAATGTATTTTACTCCAACACTGCAAGGATGTATAATTAGGCCATTCATATGAATGCAAATATAAAAGGAAAATCATAAATATATATGAAGTAAATGTTATTACTATCTCCGGTCCTAAATATATGATATAATTTGTAGTGCAAATTGTATTAAAAACTATGTCTTATATTTAGGACCAGAGGAGTATTAATTATTTCATTTCATGTCATTTTTTAAGTAAATGCATAATTGAATGACTAATGTAGATTCTTTACATAATGATCATATCATAATCATAAATCTTTACTAGTGTATGTTGTTTTAATTTCTAGACTATTAAATTGCATTCATTGTGGAAAATAATCAAAATATTGAAGAAAAAGGCAGAGTAATTCCAAATTTTATTTTATCTGTGGCTGCAATAGGCCCCCCATAAAACGCACTTTCTCAATAAGACGCACTTTCTCTGCATTTGATTGTTGACAAGCGGATAATTAGAAGAGGAGTGATGTTACAATGTAAAAACAAAAAAACAAAAACAAAAAACTCAACCCGTCTTTAATATAGGACATATTTACTTAATTTGATTAAATTAAACAAGTTGGTTGAGTCAGTTAATATGACATATATTTTCTCAAACACCCTAGCCATCTTCCTTAATTATTTCATTCTCTCACTTCATTGATTATTATTAAGGGAGCATCCATAGAGATAAATTAGGAAAATATTGATAAATATGAAAATTTTGTCTTATATTTAGAGCCAAGATCAACTTTATAAATATATCTTATATTAAGGTCCAAAGGGAGTATTTATTAACATGATATTGTATTCATATTAAATTCTTAATGATATAATTTATTAATTTTTGAATATAAAAATCAATATATTTAACTTTAGTGTTTTATTAAATTTTTTAGGAGTTGGTACAAATTTGCCTCGGAAGTATTGACGAAGTCTCAATGTCGCATTAGAAGTATTAAAACGTAACAATGTTGTCAATGTTGAATAACAAAGTTAACTTTTGACCGTTAAAAAATACATGTCAATGCTACGTGATTAGTCAAAATGCCACCTCATCATCACCATGCTTCTTCTTCCCTATCCAACCCACCATCCCCCTCCTCTCTCTCAATCTTTCCTCCATGGCGGATGTACATGCCCTTCTTCTTCGACTTTGTTTAGCACTTTTCCCATTTGAATCTCCGTTCTTTTTCCACCTAAAGAAAAACCGAGTTCGAGCATCCATTAATCAACAAAGATGAAAAAAATTTCAACTCAACGTTGAACGGAATAAAGGGAGAATTATCCCAACGAGACTTCCAGATTGACGCGTCATAACTGATAGCCACAAACCCATCAATTAAAGGCTTTCAGAAAAAAAATGGTCTTTACGCTTGCAGATCTTGTTCTTCTCAGCTATCTTAGCAGTGTTTGCTAGTGTTATGTTCAAAAAACACAGATGTCTAACCACAGTAAGTTAGTGTATAGTTTATATAGGATTTGTGAAGCTCTCCAAGGTATGTAAGAGTCAATACCCAAGAGAGGATGAATGTTCAGTAGTGCCTATGAAGAAGACACCAATGAATATCAGATGATCACTGTGCTACACAAGAATGACGATTAGCCAAAGGGGGTGGGGTGTGTGCACAGTATAATTGAATAGTAAAAAGATATGAATCGAATGTGTGCACCTGGAGGTAATCTCCTATTTATAGAGATTACATGGGGTTTCGTTTTGATGGCTGTGGGTGGCCCCAAGCCCACAACGCTCTGCTCCACTATCTGACAAATCCCTGCTTCACTACATATTTCTTCTCCACTACATGTACGACTGAGATTAGTGCTGAGATTATAGGGAGATTAGCATTTTACCTGCTTGCGGAGGGCTTTCGCAAATACTTGCACAAACCACCAGACCCTATCCAAACTAAATAAGGAACCACTCTATATAAGTAATTTGTTTGCCTCTAATTCTATCAAGTTTAGTGAAGTCTAGTAACCACTCTGTTGAGCTGCTTTTGTCTCTAAAGCAATCACTTAAACTAGGTCCTAATTAATTATGCAATATAAGGTTAACCTAGGTCATTCTCCCAAGGAGCAAGCAGTGGGTTTTTCTTTAGGTTGAATCTAGGTGATAAAAATGCAATAAAATGAAACTAAACTAACTAAATGCAAGATGCAGTTGACTTTAAAACCTAAATGAGGATGAAACTAATCTATATGAATTTGAATGCAATTTTGGGGGGTTTTGATATGAGAGAATAATTACAATCCTAAGAAGAGAAAACTGAATATAAGCAAATCAAACAACAAAAATCTAGCTCAGTTATAATGATAAAGGAGACAACTTAGGATTCACATGGAGTTAACTTTCTTAGCCCAAATCAATTAATTAGACCAAGGGGATTAATGAAAGATTGGAATTAATGAATTTAATTAACTAATTGAAGCATGGGAAACCCTCAAGTTCAATAACACCTAATCCACTAGAAAACTCATAATGGAAGGAGCGTTAGTTAATTAAGCCCATTAAAACCAATTAAAATAGTTCCAAGATAGTTTTGGGAATTAACTAACCTAATTAAACAACCAAGAGGATAAACCTAAATTGACAATTAAATCAATAATGAAAACTCAATTATTAATATAATTGACAATTAAACGGGTTGCAAGCAAAAATCCCAGCAATTATCTTATCACAATTCAAATCTAAAATATCAATTTAATCCAAATTAAATAATATGTTTATGATCTAAAACTAGATTGTTCTCAAGAAAGCAACTCAAAATTATCTAAAACTAAATAATTTCAAAATCTTCAAATAAATCGATAAAAGGAAAACACTCCAATGTGGTCTTCAAGTGTAAGCTCCTAGGCTTTAGCTTCCTCCATGCTCCTCCCAAGTTTCCTCCTAAAGAATTTAAACTTCCATGACAACGCCTCTTTCTCCAAACATTAGACAAGTCACCGCCATCAAAAGGATCTGTGAAGTATTGGTTTGTGGTTTTTAAATGAACGTGGGACCCGTATGAAGAAACAATAATAATATAATGATGTCAATTCTCCAACACGATGGTGTCAGTGAGAATGAGAGGAATTGTTGAATGAATGGAGGAATGAATCAGCGTCTACGTCTTTCCTCATGGTGCATCTACGGCTGCGTGAATCTGCCTCTCAATCCAGCGGCTAGGTTAAATAAATGGGAAAGGAGAGATGGATTTTTGGGTACCAACTTGAGCCCAATACAATTTTACCATTAGATTTTCTTTCAGCTTCCCTGAAAAATTCTACACCATAGGATCTTCTAACATGATAGAATCATTATCTATCATTTATTAAAAAATATTATTTAATCACAAGATAACAATTAGGATATTAATAATTTAAGCTAAATAATCTCATAATTAATTCAGATTTATATTATTTCCTAAAATTGGCTAACAATCCAAATATTATCTAATAAATCCAAATTAGCCTAAAATAATCTCCAAAATAAATGAATATGGTGGGATAAAATATATTAAAATTGAGATTTATCAACTCCCCCACACTTATCATTTGCACTCCCGGGCAAAACAAATCAAGACCAAGGGAGAATAAAGGAAAAAAAAAAAAAACTAAACTAAAACTTCAAAATTGAATGTTCCAATCACAAGCAAAAAGTAAACAAAAGTAATTCAACACCTCTCTTGTCTAAGTGATCTTCTCATAAATTAAGAAAGCAAACATCATGGCAATTTACTTGACAAAGGGGAACCTAAGCTAGAAATCCCTCACCAAGGATAATGTGTATGTCACTCTTCACTCAAAAGTGTATAGGTTTGTGTTTACACTCAACTTCATCCCTATCAAATACTCTCTCCTTAGGCTTGACAAGAATCTAAATTCTCCACCACTAATAAAGCAAGTGCACGCATAAATCCAAAGGATTTTATTAGGTTGTAATGGAGCTGATGTTAAGAAAGAAAGGGTACGGTGTTTGAAAAAACAAAGTTGAATATCTTAAAAGATGAAGAAAACGATACAATAGAGAATGTGGGATGTAAGAAACCAAACTAAATCTGAAACTTGAGTCATCATTCTTTTTCTTTTTCTTTTTTTTTCCTTTTTTTCTTTTTTTTTCCCTTTCTTTTTTTCTTTTTCTTTTTTTTTCTCATATTTTTCCTTTTTCAAGATAACCTACCATATTTTTCACAATGACCTAATTCCTAACTTTATACATGTTCTTCCATCCAAAAGAGATAATGCAATGCTCTTCAACTCCCAAGACATTCAAAAGGGTAAAGATATTTTTTTTTTTTTTGGTGTGGGTGTAGTCAAAAGGGAAAAAATAATAATATATAGGCTCAAAGGGGCTAAACAAATGATATATGTATGGAAAGGTAGGCTTTTTGACTTATCTGACTAAAATGAAATGAATGCCTTCATCATTTTTATGAATACTCATGCATAAAATGCAGCCTCAAATAAGATTCAAGTCAAGTTCTAGATCAAGTAAAGAGATAGGGGTACACACTAAAAAGAAAATATGTATTAGGCTCAAAATCTCACTAGGAATATGATCACTAACCTAAATTCACCAAAGTCAAATTCATTGCCACTAGGTTCACCAACTCAAAACATGATTAATCACTTTTCAAATCAAGAATGCATCATACTAGATCACAAAGTCATAATAGATCCCTCCCTCACACTTAAACAATGCATTGTCCTCAATGCAAAACAGTCATAATAGATCACAAAGTCAAGTAATATGTAGCACTACATAACTCAGTAATATGACAATAAGTAATATGACAAAGCAAAATAAAAGAGTGAGGAAAGGACTACAACCACGGTCTACGTGTTGTCACGTAGTATAGCAACCTCCACTGTCTGAGTGGAGAATTCATCAAAGAATGGCTTTAAGCGGTGTCCATTGACAATGAAGCATTTTCCATGTGGCTCCCTTTTGATCTTCACAACTCCATAGGGGAAAATATCAGTGACAATGAAAGGCCCCTCCCATCGAGAGCGGAGCTTTCCAGGCATGAGTTTCAAGAGGGAAACATAGAGTAGAACTTTTTGGCCCTCTTGAAAGTCTCTCTTCATAATAAGTTTGGGCTGCTTTAGTTCTTTCCTTATAAATTCTAGCATTCTCATAAGCTTCTCTTCTTAATTCCTCAAGCTCTTGCAATTGCAACTTCCTTTCAATACCGGCACTAGCAAGATCGAGGTTGCACCTTTTAATTGCCCAATATGCCTTGTGCTCCACCTCCACTGGCAAACAACATGCTTTGTCGTAGGCAATCCTATATGGAGACATGCCAATGGGACTTTTATATGCTGCGCGATATGCCCAAAGTGCATCATCGAGCCGTTTTCTCCAACCCTTCCAATTGGGTTGCACTGTCTTTTCCAGAATGAGCTTGATTTCTCTATTAGAGAGTTTTGCCTGACCATTCGTCTGAGGGTGGTATGGAGTGGTCACCTTATGCATCACCCCATACTTACCAAGCAAGCTTTGCAAACTCCGATTGCAAAAATGAGTCCCTTAATCGCTAATGATGGCTCTAGGAATGCCAAATCTGCAAAGAATGTGAGAGCGAACAAAGGAAACCCCTACGGAAGAGTCATTAGTACGAGTGGGGATTGCCTCAACCCACTTTGACACATAATCCACAGCTAACAAGGTGTACAAATAACCAAATGAAGTGGGAAAGGGTCCCATGAAATCAATTCCCCAAACATCAAAGACTTCACATAATAATAAGGGATGTTGGGGCATCTCATGCTTCCTAGAAATATTACCCACAAATTGGCACCTATAACACGTCTTACAAAATTCATGGGCATCACGAAATAGACTTGGCCAAAACAATCCACTTTCCAAAACTTTCCTAGTAGTACTCTTAGCACTAAAATGTCCCCCACATGCAAGAGTATGGCAAAAAGTCAAGACAGACTCAAATTCAACATCAAGAATGCATCGCTTAATAATTTGATCACTACAAATGTGCCACAAGTTAGGATCATCCCATATATAGAATTTAGCATCTCTCTTAAACTTATTCAATTGAAGTTTGTTCATGTCATCAGGCATAACAGATTCAACTAGATAATTAGCAATATCAGCATACCAAGGGATAGAAACAACAACCTGATAGAGCCTTTGATCAGGAAAGTCATCTAAGGGTAAAGATGTTACTGCATATGTTTCAATCCTACTCAAATGATCAGCTACCATATTCTCTATACTACTCTTATCACAAATCTCCACATCAAACTCTTGTATCAGAAGCACCCACCTAATGAGGTAGGGTTTGGAGTCCGATTCCTTAAACAAGTACTTGATCGCTGAGTGATCGGTAAACACAATCACCTTCATGTGAAGGATGTAGGATCAAAATTTCTCCATCCCAAAGACGATTGTTATCAAACATGATCAATGCCAATCAATAACTTAGAATCAGGTAGTGAAGATGAATCAACTTTATTCATGGCATCAATCACACTAAGTAACTGAGAAAGTTCGTCATAATCAAGAGAAGCAATGGATACATGATCACTAGAATCACTAATGCTACAAATAGGCACAGAAGCATCATGTCTAGAATGTCTCATAATCTCAATAGCATCAATGAAAATATCAATATCAGCAACATCAAGGTCAACACATGTATCACAGTTACCAATTTTAGCAAATGAACAAGAGATAGTATCATCTAAACCAGCAATATCACAAGATCTACTGAGCATGCTATCTTTAAGATCTACAACAGAATCATGCATAATAGCATCAACAACATTAGCATCTATCTCTACACAATCATCAAAGAGATGTCTCATAGATTCAAGAACATTAAATCTAATAGTTTCATCAACAAATTCCAAAGTAAGGCTAGCTACATGCACATCTATCATAGTTCTAGCAATTTTAAGGAAGGACCTACCTAGAATTAAAGATGAATTTCCTTTTTGCCCAAACCGACCATCATCCATATCAAGACCATAGAAGTCTACAGGGAATATGAAATCTTTTACCTTAACGAAAATGTCCTCCAAGACTCCTTCTGGAACTATGCAACATCTGTCAGCAAGGGATGCAACAAGATTCATGGGCTTAAGCTCTACACCCTTGAGTTGATCAAAGACTGATTCTGGCATAACATTGATAATTACCCCCACATCTGCTAAGGCATCTGAGAATTCAACGTCACTAATAGTCCAAAGTATGAGAAAACTACCAGGATCCTTGTACTTCACTGGCATTGGCATTTGATAAAGAGAGGAGACAATTGTCCCTAACTCAACCCTACCAGAATTTTGCATATTTAGGCACTTGTGTGACTAAGGGTCCATTTGGATGGGCTTTTTGATTAAAAAAAGCACTTTTTTAATACCAAAAAAATGCTATTTTTATTAATTTATGTATTTAGATGATATTTTTTTTCAAAAAGTAAGTGTCACAAAAAAAAGCTAGAATGCTCCTTTTTCTAAAAGCTCCAATTTGGGGCTTTAAAAAAAAGCACTTAAAAAAGCACTTTTTTTTAAAAGCCCATCCAAATGGGCCCTAAGTCAACTAGTGGAACATTGATCACCACCTTCTTGAATATATCATAGATTTCATTGGACACCTCATCTTCTTTCTTTCTCCTTTCAGCCTTAGCTACCACAGTAGGAAAAGGTAGGGCTTGCTTGATTACTTGCTTTCCTTCATCATCCCTTTCTTGTTCTTCATAAGGTACCACTTGTGTTTTCAATAAGGCAAATTGATCTTGTGATATGGAACAAAAGGAGAGTCATCAACAACTTCCTTGTCTTTCAAAGTATTAATGGTAACAGGATCTGCAGAGGGAATTATCTTTCCATGTCTGAGAGAAATAGCATTAACTCCACTAATATTAGGATTATGCTGACTTCCAGAATTTGGATTGGTTACCGCTTGAGATGGAAGCCTTCCTGAACCTTGACTCTATTCATTACTGAGTACATTAGACAATTGAGCCATCTGAGTTTAAAGAGTTTGAATTTCTTGTCTTTGTTGTTGTTGTTACTATTGTTGCATTAGTATTTTTATCATAGCATCCATTTTTCTTTCTAACCTTAAACCTTCATCTTGGATTGGCATTGATTGTCTAACTTGATGAAACATCTTGCCACTAGAATCTCACTTTGATGAAATTGTGCTTGTTGAGGTTGGTCATTTCCATATCAAAGATTTGGATGGTCACGCTATCTAGGATTATCTGTATTGGAGTAAGGATAATATTTTTGTCTACCTTGACTCATAGGCTTAGAAGGATATATTTCATTGTAAGATTCAGCTCCGTCATTCAGGTAGGGGCAAAAGTCAGTAGCATGAGTGGTTAGAGAGCAAATAGAACAGAATGGCCTTACTAGAGCAGAAGAGTTAGGTTGTGGGGTAAAAGAAGTAGAGGGCCCCATAGGATTGTCCGTATTATAATAATTTTGCATATGAGACATGGACATTTTTTTCACAGCAGATGCAAGCCTATCAATTTTGCTCTCTAGGCAAGACTCAGAATTGGAAGAAAGTAATCCCACTTCATTAATTCTTACTTGTTGTCTAGAACCAAATTGTTGGCTATTCTCAACTTTTTTCTGGTCAATCTCAAAGCATCATCAAAAATCATGTAAAGAAGATCACCACCAACAACCAAATCTAACAAATCTCTCTCTAGAGGTAAAAGCCTTCATCGAAGTATTCGATCAATAATGTATCTGGAGTTTTATGGCGGGGGTAGCTAGAACACAATGTTTTAAAACGCTCTAAATATTCATATAAGGATTCCCCAACCATTTGTCAACATCCACGTATGTCTTTCCTGATAGACGAAGTGCAGGATGATGGAAAATACATTTCCAGGAACAGTTTCTTCAGTTGATTCCCTAAAGTAATGAATCTAAGAGGCAATCGAAGCAGCCAATTTTTAGCAAATCCTTCTAAAGAGAATGGGAAGGCATGCATCTTAATTTGATCTTCATTCACATCAACTGGTTTCATAGCAGTGCAAACCATATGAAACATCTTCAAGTGATTGTATGCTTCCTCCCCTAAAAGGCTATTAAATTTTGGTAGTAAGTGTGTTAATCCAAATTTCAACTCAAAATTCACATTAATATTAGGATAATTTATGCACCAATTTTGAAATTGCAGATCAAGTGAAACCAATTCTTAAATGCTCATAACAGGATCAACAATATCAGCATTTTGGGTTTGCATTCTCATTGGCATTAATAACAATATTATTACCGTTCATATTGACCTTATAATTAGAGGGTTCGACAATGGGGTTAACAAATGAACAATGCCTACAAGAGCACTAGCTCTAGTTCTTCTTTGTTGTTGAAATGTCCTTTCAATCTCAGGATCAAATTCAAACAATTTTTCAGAAAAGGATCGAGGTCATGCAATAAACAACTACCTACGAAGTCACCTAAAAATTCAAACCTAAAGCCTAACTATTGCTCTTGGCAACGGCGCCAAAATTGAGGTAATGCTTTTGTCGCTAAAGCACTCAATTAGACTAAGACCAACTATTAATGCAATATAGTGGTAACCTAGGTCATTCTCCCAAGGAGCAAACTGTAGATTTTCCTTTATGAATGAATTTAAGTGGTGAAAGATGTAGTGGGATGAACCTAAACTAAATTAATGCAAGATGCTACTACCTTAATGAAATTAAGCTAACTAAATGTAAGATGAAAATGACTCTAAAACCTATATGAGAATGAAACTAATCTAGATGCAAATGCAATTTTTGGGGGGTTTTATGAAAAGAGAATTAAAATCCTAAGCAAAGAAATCAAGTAATAACTAAGAAAATCAAATAAGAAAAGGTGAATATGGTTTACTTCATGTGCAATAAAGGGAAGGAACAACTCTGGATTCACATGGAGTTAACTTTCTTAGCCTAAATTAATTAATCAGACCAAAGGAAGATTAATGAATGATTGGAATTAATGAATTTAATCACCTAATTAAAAATGGAAATCCCTCAAGTTCAATAACACCTAATCCACTTGAAAACTCATAATGGAATAAGCGCTAGTTTAATTAAGTCCATTAAAACCAATTAAGATAGTGTTAGCATAGTTTTAGGAATCATATTTACAATTCCCTAATTAAACAACTAGACAATTAACCAACCTAATTAAACAATCAAGAGGATAAACTTAAATTGACAATTAAATTAATAATGAAAACTCAATTAATAATATAATTGACAATCAAATAGTTTGCAAACAAAAACCCCAACAAATGTCTTAAGCACAATTCAAATCCCAATTATCAATTTAATCCAAATTAAATAATATGTCTACAATCTAAAATTAGATTGTTCTCAAGAAAATAACTCAAAATTATTTAAAACTAAATAATCTAGAGTATTGAAACAATTTGATAAAAGGAAAGTCACTCCTTTGTGGTCTTCAAGAGTACGTTCCTAGGCTGTAGCTTCCTCGATACTCCTCCCAAGTTGCCTTGCAAAGAACTTAAGCTGCCATGGAAATCCTTCTTCCAAACTTCAAGGCAACAAGTCGCCATGAAGAGAATTTGTGAAGTATTAGTTGATGGTTGATTAATGGCTGTGGACCATGGCTAGAGAAAGGGAATGACGAATTAATGATGAATAGAGAAGAAGCTCTAACAGCAATTCAAGTCTCGCTTGCGCCTCGTTTCAGCGTCTCTTGAGCATGCATCTTCTATTTTCACGTGAATCCTCACAGGCAACAGCTAGGTTAAATTTTAAGAAAGGAGGAGAGGGCTTTGGGTACCAACTTAAGCCTATTAAAATTTAAGAAGCCCAATAAAGATTTTCTTTTGGCTTCCAAGAAAAATTATGCACTGTAGGATCTTCTAATATGCTTTTCTTTTGTCCTACAAGAATTAAATAAAATTGTGATCTATCATATATTTAGGAATATTATTTAATCACAAGATAGCAATTAGAGTATTAATAGTTTGAGCTAAATAATCTCATAACCAATTTAGATTTATATTATTTCCTAAAATTGGCTAAAAATACAAATAATATATAATAATTCTAAATTAGCCTAGAATCACCCCAAAAATAAATGAATAAGGTGTGATAAAATATATAAAAATTTGAGATAGTCAAGCTTATGCATTTCCTCAACTTAGCCATCTTGCTTCGCCCAATGTCATGGATTCCCAAGCCAGTGATTCCCCTAAGCCCACTTCTTCCAAAAAGCTTGTTTCTGAAAGCCACAGTCCTTCAACCAATGTTGTTTTGAAAACCATCTCATTACCCGATTCCCATAGTGATGTTTGATCATCATCTTGATTATAATTATTTTTGGATATATATGGATGTGTGTGTGTTGTTGTCCATCACTATATGGTATATTTGTAATTGCAGAGGTAGCTGTGGGTAATATTGTAAGGGGGGTGTTGCACATTATAAGGGAGGAAGACCTTTCCCTTGCAAGAAATGCTATTTCTGGTTTAGGAACATCAGCAGGAAGTGACGATGAAGATGATGTGCAACAAGATGATTATCCTGTTCTATCTGCCGCTGCTGACTGCTGTGTCTTTTAACGGCGAGGTCTTCTTGAGGTCCCAATTTTTTATCATCTATATTTGACAATTTTGCAGTTACTTAAAAGTTTAATCCGTACTACTACATTGTTGCAATATTTTGGGAACTACTATAATGTCCCAAAAAAATATATTTAATTATCAAAAAATCTCAATAACAAATGATAAGTAATCTCTTAGAATAAAACTTATCATTATATGCTTCCCATTTGTTATTAGGATGTTTTGCTAATTTAATCCCCTTTATGACCTTATAACAATTCCCCCAATATTTTACTAAATTTTATTGATTTGAGCAAAATTTTATTCACGTTTTACCTTGTATATTTACAATAATATGAGAAATAAAAATGCATAGACAAAATCAGATTCACTCACTTACACATAGGCATATATCTCGACAGAAGAAAAAAAAATAATAAAGTAGGCTTGTCTCAGGAAAAAAAAGGGTGAAGCATTCCTAGTTTTAAGATTAAAAAAAAAAAAAAAAGGTGAAAATTACAGGGAACGAAATATTTGTCCCGGACCTCACTTTGCAGTTTGCACCTACACACACCTATTAAAGTATTACGGAGGAGGACGTCAACATATGTTTGTTTAGCTTCGACTGTTTTAACCCCTCCATGATCCATCACATTTTATCATATATTTACGTAAAGTTCAAGTGATCTTGCTCCAAACTCAAAATTTACCAAATTATCCTTTACCAAGAAATAAATAAAAAATAAAAAATACATGAAGCGGCAAAAAAGTTGAAATTACTATACCTCTAATCCTAAATATACATAATTTATAGTGCAATTTGCATTAAACACTGCAAACTATTTTCTTCGGTCTTAATTATAGGACATATTTATCTAACTTTAAAGAGATTAAGGATAATAATTAAATTAATTAATTAAATTTGTTTTTCTAAAATACTTTTATTTAAAATTTAAATAAGAGTGTCAATAGATGGGCCCATATATCAGACCCAAAAAAAAAAAACACGAAGAAGTTATTAGATGGGCCCAAGAATAAAACAAGAGTACTGTCATCGAGGGCCCTTCAAATGCAAACCACATCAGGTCAAATATCACTTGGGTATATATATCCGTTCCCAAAATTAGTTAAGGTTCGTAATATTAATATTTTCTTAGTCTAATTAAATTAGAAAACATCATTAATAAGTGATAAGTATTACTTACTTTATAAGATATATAGATACATTATTAAATTATTATTATGTTTAATTATTATTGAGAAAGAATCAATAAAAATATTTTAGAAAAAAATTGACAATATCCTATAATTAGGATCAAGATTAACTCACTAATGTTCTCTTATAACTAGTACCCAGGGAAGGAGGAGGTTATGTTCTTTACTTAAGATGGAGGAGTAATAAAACTATTGAGGAAGAGGTGGCACTAACTCAAGACTCAACACAAGATTGCCGGCGGCGGAGGGAAATGAAATTGGCTTTCCGATTTTGCAGATTCCTCCCCCTAAATCAATCACAACTCCTCCCAGATCTTTCACTTCTCTCACCAATTCTGTCTCATCTCCTTCCTCCACCGCAAATGCCTCTTCCAGAGCTTTCTGGAACGCTTCGCTACTCTCTTCTTCCCCTCTCGGATCTCCACCGTACTCCGCCGGGTACACCAGTCTCGCAGCTTCTTTCTGCATTTCACACACACCCTCATTGTTTTAATCCCGAGAAAATTGCTGAGAAAAGAAAATTGTAAGCAAGCTCGAATGTGGCATTCGCATGCTTACCGTCTTGATTTCCGGCGAAGCCAGCGGAGTGGTGAGTTTCTGGGGAAACTTCGGTTTGAATTTTGATGGCTTCGGAGTAGCTTGTGTGGCGCTGAAACATGTGGATTGTTGTTGTAACAGCAATAATAATACTGCAAAACCTACCGCTGAGAATGTAGTTAAACTAGTTATCATTTTGGCTTTTTATATTTTCGAGTTGTTTTGGTTTCTCAGCGAAGAACAGAGAGAGAGGCTTCCAGAGGAAGGGAGTATTCGATTAACCATTAAATTCATTTTTTTCCTTTTTTACAAAAATGTGAAAAAGACACGGCACCTCATCCAACCAGTTACCTCCTATATGATATGAGTATTGTCAATCAACTCATTCATTACATGAATATGAAGCTTGGTGGAAAAAAAGAACGATATGATAATAATAGGCGGTTTTAGTTATTTTTTTAATTATGAATATAAGAAATGATATAGGAAGTTTAGTTAGAGACAAGTTAATAATTTAAAATTTATATTATGATCTATGCTCCTTTTAAGAAATTATAATTTATATGGTCATTTATAATAAATATGATTTTTCCTAACCCTTTTATTTTAATTTTCCCTAACATATAGGCACGGAGGCTAATAATATCTATAACTCATGGAAACGTTAAAAAACGAATAAAAAAAAAAACTGGAAAAAAGACCTAATTAATAATTATATCTAATTTTGACTTTTTCTAGCTATTAAGTTTTTAATGCTTACTTTACATTTATTCCAATTATTTCTAATTTTGTTCGTCATGATATAGTATTTAAAACAATCAAAACACATGCTGGCTGGCCTGTTCGCTTAATTGGAGAATTTCAATTACTCAATTGATATATACTGTTACACAATAATCAGTAAATTTGGTATCCTACATTTAGTACGGCATGTTTAAATACATATATAATTTGAAACACTTGTTTTCACCTCCTGTTGATTATCGACATCGTATTCGTATTATCTTTTTTGGTTCGCTGAGCCAGTTCTTGATGTGCAGGCCAGTTCCTTCACGCGTGGCTCTTTGCTAAGGAAAACTTAAATATAACAAAGCATGATTCAGTATAAGGGCAAGTGCGTCTGAAGAGAACCCTCCACTTTTCTTACTATCTATTTCCCTTCACTTCTTTATCTTCACCGATACATCAACTTTGGACGAGTGATATTTAATATTTTATAAAATTAAAGAATATAGAATATTTTAATATAAAATTATAAAAATATGACCTATTTAGATTAAATTTATATATGCTACTTGACATTAACAAAGTTGATCTATAATGGTGGAGATAAAGAAGTGGAGAGAAATGGAAGGAAGGGAAGTAGAGAGATTCTGATCTCTTCATGAACATGTCAATCCACTTATGGACGTGCTCTCTTAATTTGGAAGATTGTTTCAATGTTTACTCTTTTTGATATAAAAATGGTGGTAAAATATGCAACCATTCCGAGGTTCGGCGCCAAAATAGGGACCTCTCCTAAGAAAGTTTTTTGCATTCACAAGAGCTCGAAGCCGAGATCTCTTGCTTAAGTGATCAGAACCCCTTCCACTCAGGCCATCTTCCAATGGTGTTTCAATGTTCTCTCAATTAGCTATAACCAAGGACTTTTCTTCTAACTTGCGGCTTGGGGTAACAAGAGAAGTCAAGCTTTGTCTGATTCCGCACGGACTTTACTTTTCAAAATCCATAAATTCTTAGTAATTCCTACAAATTTACGAAAAATATCAAAATACTATTAAATCTACCGGGTCAATGGTCAATGGTTAACAACGTTCTAGTCAACATCAGTTCAAGGAGACTAAATCAAGCAACATTTGTGTCATTTCACAAGAGAAATTAATTAACACCAAATTTTAAAGAAAATTGATAATATTTTAACAAATTTATGGGACATATTTGTACAAGTCCTTATATATAATGGGTAAAGGATTTCTCCAAATCACTAGAGATGAGTTATCTCCAATGACCCTAAAACTACGCATTTTAGATTAATGAAGGGTGTTTCCGTAATTTTGCACCCTTCATTAATTCATCCAAAATTATAAACACATCCTTCATTAATTCAAAACGACGTAGTTTTAGAGGTAACTAGAGATAACTTATCTCTAGTAGTTGGAGAAATACTTTTCCCATATATAATAGCAAATTTGTAACAATAGGAAAAAAATGTTTTTCTTATTTCTTATTATTCAAATTTTCTAGCTCTCTTTATTGGTAGCTTATCAAATGCAATAAATTTTCGTCATTTTGTATGAGTAACATCAAAAATTTCGACACAATTTTTTAAATAATTTTTTCCATGAAATAAAAAAGTATTATAAATATATATATTTCAATTAAAAATAAAAATAAAAATTTATAGGCATATTTATTTTTTAGAAAAATGTTCTTCCATTTAATAAATTCCGAAAGGTCCATTTTGGATCAAAATGAGCAATTTTAATTACATATTTTATATCATCTGAAAATATCCTAAAATTTTTATTTTCCCCCTCAATTTCTTTTTTGAAAAAATTAACGCATTATTTTATCTTTATCCACTAAGTTTATAACAACTTTTCATATACTCTAAAATTATATTTAATTTTGATCTTCATGATATTAACTTTAAAACATTGTATAATATAAGTTATATTAAAGTATATTGAATCAATGTTGAAAATTTACTCCTTTTTTAACATGACTATAACTTCTACAAACTTATTGACACAAAGCCAACGCCATTAAAGCTAACTACTTTTATTTATTGCAGAGCATTGGATGTGCATGCAGTCAAGATAATAGTAGACTTTTGTTGTACTCAACTTGCAAGTTGGGGCAACTCATTAAGAAAATAAAACTGAATGACTTTGAAAATGAGAGTGGAGGGGACGTTTTGAATGACATTTGAAGAATATTATTGCAAATATTTTATTGAAAGGTAAAAAAAAAAAAAAAAGAAATTAATGACAAAATTATCAATTACTACACAAGTGAATTTTTATTATTATCATTCATAATTTATCATACATAATAAATAAATTTCTATGAATTTCATGTATGAAGTTACTAAATATGATCAAATACAAAAATTTAGGACAGATTTAAGAGTGAATTAATATGATTTTGTATGTTGAACATATAGCTCAGATATGTTAAATTACGAGTTTAGTTGAGTTTGCAGCTACCATGAGTTTACAAGTGAGTTCATACATTTTTGTAGGTTATAATTAACGTAAATTAAAGTCGAAGAGTCAACTCATGAGTTTATATACTCTTTTTTTTTTTTTTGCACAATCAATATGTTTATTGATGTCCTTTTCTATGAAAAATTATATTAATTTTTTGGATCATTATGAGATAAAGAGAGTTTGAGATATAGTGTGTGTTGTGCATTTGAGATATAGTGATTTGAGAGTGAAGAAGAGAGTGGTTGTTGCTTAAAGGTTGTTTTCATTAATAGTAGTGAGAGATTATACATTTTGATGAAAAGATAAACATGATTTAGTTAGGCTCCATTTAAGTTAAAGAATCATTTGCATTTATCACTCTTTCCATATCAAAATTTGTTATCACTCAACCTAATTTAATTCACTAAGCCTCTTACTTGATCATTTGTTAATCAAATCCTCGTTGAACCCATATCTCTGCTTATCACTTTATTACTTGGCGTGACTTGTGCACTTGTGATAGTGAACATGTGTGTATTTGAGAGAGATGATAATAATGTTTGTGCTAGTATATATATGTGTGTGTTAGAGAGATGAAGAATTTAACTATTGGTAACATATCTGTAACATATCTGATTTGATATTTTACAATTTCAAATCTCTTTTTTGTCTTTTTCCCTAACAAATACTCCCTCTTGTACTAATTATATGAACTATTTATTAGAATTTGGAGAGATTAAGGAGAGAGGTTAAATTAGTTAATTATAATTAATTTCTGAAAAAACCCCTACTAGAAATTGAAAATTACATCAAGGTAAAATTAATTGAATCATAGCCCGCGTACTCAGTTCAATGCTTGCGGTTTTGCATTCCCCCCACAACATAAAGAAACCATTAATAACTCTCGGTTCTCTGCACCCCCAACATATTTAATTCATTAATATAGGGGAAAAAGAAGAAGAAATGGCAGATTTTTTAACAATTTTTTTTTTTTTTTTTTTTACCGTATTCTCTAGTTTTATTATTCTTATCTTCCAGTTTGTATTTTCCAAAGTGTATAAAATAAGAGTTTTCGTTTTTTGAGTGGATTGCACTCCTACATATAATTGACTACCATAACTCATTCTATTTAGATACATCGACACACACCTCATGAAAGAAAAGAGAGAATAAATCAATTTCAAATATAATCATTTTCATTTAGTTAAAAATAATTTAATTGATATTATATTAATTAATTATTAATTTAATATCACTTACTTTAGTTAAATACATCTTCGATTCTTGATATAAGATCTTGTTTATAGTATTAAATTAAATACTTGACCTTTCAAAGGATAGATATGAAATTGAAGAGTTTTGCATTTGATTCATTGTCATATACTACTCCTGGTCCTCAATATAAAATATTTTTTTGAGACCTTAAGGAATCTAATTAAATTACTTTAAAATATTTTTTTTTCTCCAAATTAACTAATTTGTCTAACTTATAAACTGATATATAATTTAATGATAAACAACATACTAAATGATTACGTAACTTATTTAGCTTATTTAATCTCTCCAAAAATAAGTCAACTGGATATTATATTTTGGATAAAAAAGTATTATATTATGATAAGTTCCCTTGTCCAATCTATATATACTAGTATATCAATTTCTATCACGTGTTTTACTTTCACATTGTTATATAGTACTAGTAATAATTAAGCTGTAATATCTCATTGTTCCTCATCCGTGCTTTGCAAAATTTATTCAATTCAACTCTATATCATAAATATTAATATTAGAATAATATTTAGGACGAATCACACACAGATATGTGTGTATTTTAAAACTTGAGTTGTGCTTTTTTTTCTTCTTCTTTTAATTCAAAATTTAATTTCCTAATACTTATATATTAATGACTCCACCAGCTAATCACTTTCATCAGCTGTTTCGCTGCTACAAAGTAATAACTCATGATAATTTACAAATAATGTAAAATGCATGAGAAGTGGCAAGTGAACAGTGATGTGCCAAAAAAAAAATTAGAGAATTAAAAATTTGCAAACCCTCAATCCCTAATTAAAGACAATATGTAAAGGATGACACGCAATCCACGCACAAAGACAATTCCCCATTTTCATCTTCAGCCGCGCGCCTCTTTTTTTCATCCTTCTCGCTCTTTCCCTCCAATGCGCATGCCTCATTTTCACTGATTCAACCCGTGGGAAAATCTGCTTTTTCAGTCAAAAGAAAGAGACATTGAACACGTTCAAGATACACTGATCCATTGTTTCCTCAGATCTCCGTCTACTTCTCTGACGCATCATTCTCACCTCAATCTCTCAGGTACTTCATTCCCTTCGCCTGTCTCTGAGATTGTTTGTGTTTCTCTGAATTTATTCTCCAATTTTATCACATTGCGAGGATTCCTCTGTCAGTTTTTACTTGGATTATTTCCCATATGAAAATTTTCCCCATTTGGATTATTTCTATCCGGTTCAAAATCCCTAAATCTCCACTGTCTATTCCATATGTAGTTACAGTAAAAGACAAACCAAAATAGACTCTTCTGTCATCCCATGTCAAACATATTATGCATATGAATGCCTATTAACATCAAGAAGATCCGGTTCAATTTCATTTTGATTTTCTTTGTTATAAATACCAAAAACGAAAGATATGGGGGTTTACATGAATCTGTTTGTGCAGGACAAGGGCATTGAAACTTTTCAGAGATCCCTACCGAATGGGAAGATAAAGCAAGTCTTCTTTTTCAATCCAAAATGGTAATTATTGTTATTATTATAGTTTAAATTTTACTCAAATTCGATCTGGTTGACAACTTCTCTAAAACTTTGCTAATCAATATAATCTCATTATATGTCTTTGTTGTTGAGATTTTGAGAAGCCCTAATTTGAACTTGAGGATTGGATTATGGTATTTCCACTATAATGATCGGGAAATGCATTCTCCAAATTCGATAAAGCATTAAATGCGCGATTCGCGCTCGTGATCCAATATTTTTACATTGACCAATATATAATTTTGGCCCTCTAAGTTCCCCGTTACAAGTAACTAAAATAATTTTCTTAATCTCTGCAAATTGGTTATCTAACTCATACATTTAGGACTAAAGTAGTATATAAGCATTTTGAAAATGTGTGTTGTTGAAAACTCTGACAAGTTTAGGATCAGCTTGGTCTATTTCCTTATAAACCAAATTAGTTAATAGAAATATTATAGATATTGCATGTCTCCATCTTAGAAATATTATAGAAAAAGTTACCTTTGAGAAATGATAATAGAAATATTATACATCTTGAATGTCTCAATCTTACATCCCTAAATGCAAACCAAACAAATTAGAACACGACTTGAAACATTTACTTATGTTTGTTTCATGTTTGTCTCTTACTTTTACAAAGAACCGGCCACTCATATGCTAAAAGTAGTCAAATACTACTAGTACGTGCTTCTTTTTCCTAACATTTATCAAGATCTTGATTGGCGCAAATCTCTAATGCTTCAACTTTGTAATCTTTGATGCTGAAATCGTGTTTGAGATTTGATTGAATTAAATGAAATGCCTCTTTCCAAAGTGAAAAAACTTAATTTGCTTGCTGTTAATAAAATTTCTTCTCATTAAAAAATGAAAAGAAAGCTTGTTAATTCTAGTTTTTATGTGCGGTTCTCATTTACTTGAAATATCTTTCACTTATGAATCCATGCTTTTATATTTTGATAGATGAATGCATTCCTTTCCCATGCAATTGTTTCTGTTCTGAAATTATTGTTTCTTTACAGGTTAGCTTAAGTTTTGTATCAGCTTAATTAATTTATATTAATTTATGTTCTTTTGCAGAATAATGTCAACCCTTTTTCATTTTAGCCTTGGAGTATTATTCACGTTAGACTATAATATGGTTTTCTACGTAGGGTAATTAAAATTTTAGGATGGAAAAAAATGAAAGTACGTGGGTCAATTTTTTTTTTTGCTCAAATGAATCCTCTATTTTTGGATGCATAGATATTCATCAATTCTTTTCTTTGATAGGTTAATACATTCACTTTTTCCCCAAGATCCAGAATTTAAAGGTAGACAAGTAGTAACTTTCCACAACTAGAGAGACTTCATATTCTTCCGGCATCATCGGTATGTATCCACAAGACTTTAATAACTAATCCACATTTTTATATTTATGCATTTTATTTCTTTAAATATTGTTGTGCTGAGAACTTGCTAATGTAAATAGTTGACTTCAAAGTTTGATGTGAACAACTTGCGTGACATTTGGATTTTGTTTATAATAGGAAATTTTATTTGAAAATTAGTGTTTGTTGTGGATTGTTTGTTGTGCTGGGATCTTGTTGATGTAAATTTGTGCTTGACATTTGGATTGTTGCTTGACATTTGGACTTCAAAGTTTGATGTGGTTTGTTTCTAATTAAATGTTTATTGAATTAGGAATGCATAAAAGTTGGTTAAACATTAAAGACAAAGGCAACCTAGCATACATTAGGGGAGTAGAAAGTTTTCTAGAATGGGCATTTACTCAACATATAAGTGATAATGCCTTAGAAGAATCAAAATGAATTTATTGTCCTTGGTAGAAATGTAGGAATGTTTCATTCAAGGTGAAAATAGATGTGAGGGAAGACTTTTTATGATTAAGGGTTTTATTTTGAATGTTATACATTTTTGCAATATGTGGGACTTGCATGGAGAAAATCATTCCTTTGTAGATACATAAATAGTAGGGGTACTTCCCCTAGACTTCAAGAAGAGTGGTAGAAAATGATACTCATGAGGATGAGAATTTGTTTTAATGGTATATAATGCAAATAACTGGAGTTCCTTGTGGGGATGATATGGATAGTGGATTAAATGATATAAAGATGCCTAATGCCCATTTACAAAAAGGTTCTTTGATTTGTTAAAGGATGCGAATGGATGAAAGATCTTTATCCAGGTTTGCTCAATTTTAAGATATCAAAATTATCTTTCAAAAAAGGAAGTTGTTACAATTTGAAGTGCCTTAAGAACATTTATGAACTAATAAAGATGGATTCTTGAAAGTAAAGGATATTGAAAATTTTATTATATGCTTTGTTTAAACTTTATTTTGTTTTCATAACTATTTTTTTGTTGTTTATATGTATTTTAGGACAAATTCGAACCTTATGATGCAACCGAAGAAGAAAAGTTTAAAGAAACTATCACAATGAACTTTCAAAATGCCTTTAGAAATTGGAAGACCAACTTGCATTCACACTATAACAAATATGCTTCTGATGAGGAGAGGCGGGCTAATCCTCCCCAAAATATTAGTTATGAAGATTGGGAGTTGTTACTAGCATATTTTCAGATTGACGTGTTCACGGTAGCTTTCTATCCTTTTAAATGGATCATATATTTATTTTAGTCATTAATTCTTTCTTACTAATTTTTTTGCAGAAAAAAAGTACAAGAAACAAGAGCAACCGAGAAAAACAAGTAACAAAGCATACTTGTGGTTGTCGGTCATTTGAGGAGATTAAGTTTGCTACGAGAAGTTCAATCTCTCTTCACTTTAGTTTATGTTTTGAATCATTTTTCATTTTAAATTGTACCATGTGTCGTCTTTGTATATTATGCTTTGTAGATGGAACCCACTACTGGACAGGCTAAACCCCCTGCCCAATTGCACATGATCCAACACACTAGGAAGAAAGCGGATGGGCAGATAGAGTGGGCAGATCCACAATCTGAGCAAATATACGTATGTGTTGTGTTTTTATGTTATACTAACTACAATAATTTTTTATCTCATTTGTTTCATGCTTTAATTGTAGAATACCTTGGAAGAACTTTGCCAACAACAAGAAGAGGTAGAGGTTGATGCTCGAATGACCTCTGATGAAATATTGACAGCTGTTTGTGGTGAAAGATCAGGATATGTGAGAGGAAAAGGGTATGGAGCAAAGTCATTGAGGAAGAGAAATCGCTCTCAAACCAGTGATAATTCAGCTGTGGAGACCATTCGTACCCAATTGCGTGAGGAGTTTGATAAAACAATTAAGGAGGAGCGGGAAAAGATGGAAGCCGAGCGCGCAGAGGAACGTGCTAGGATGGAACGCGTGCGTGCTAGGATGGAAGCAGAGCGCGCAGCAGAACGTGCACAATTTGATGAGAGAATGAAACAAATGGAGGAGAGGATTCTAACTTTCTTGACGCAACAAGGGCAAGCAACAACTCCTACTTCATCTACTCCTAGCCTTCTTGTCCCACCAGCTGATCGTTCTTCATAGTTTTATGTTTCCTTCCAATTAAAAACCTTATATAGAAAATTTAAATATTTCATGTTGTTAATTTTGAATATTTATGTTGGTATCATTTAACGTTAATATATTGTTAGTTTCAAGTTTTTTATGATCTTAATCAATGTGATACGGGTTTTAATTGTGGTACAATTTTTAATTTAATCAATTTACATTTAAAAAATAAAAAAAAAAGTTACTTTTGGTGGCGACAAATGTTGCCGCTGAAAACACTATCAACAGCGACATTTGTGTCGCCACTAAAAAAATGTATCGGCGATATGCGGTTGCAGCGGAAAGATGTATCGGCGGCGACTATATGTCGTTGCTGAAAAGAATATCAGCAGCGACAGACATGTCGTCGCTGAAAACCATATCCGCGGCGACAAAAAGTCACCGCGAAAAAGTGTATTAGCAGCGACTCCTGTTGCCGCTGAAACTAGTATCCGTGGCGACAATTTTGTCGCCACCAAAATAGTATCCGTGGCGACATTTATCGCCGCCGAAACTCTATTTTCGGCGGCAACAATGGGTCTGGTGGCTTTTGATGAACTTTCAGTGGCGACCGATTGTCGCCACTGATACTCTACTTTTAGCGGCGACATTAAATTGTCGCCGCTGAAAGTATCCTCGACAAAGCTTTCAACAGCGACCTTTTGTCGCCACCGAAAGTCAAAATTTTTGTAGTGTTATCTTTTCGTGGTCATGCTATCTTGTTACCAATATCTTTTCCTAATTATAGTTTATGTCATTAGTTACTGAACAGTAATGACTCTTAAAACAACCTTTAGGAAAACTATCATTAATAATGCTTGGATTTACAAAACGTCTCTCATTGACACTCATTGACAAATGACAAGAGACATACTCTTATGACATTGAATAATAATTACAATGATATATATTCCTTTGGTTGTAAATATAAGACATATTTTATAGTGCAAATTGCATTACAAATTATATCTTATATTTAAGATTGGAGGTAGTAATAAGTATTACATCATGTTTCTGCTTTATCATTGCTCAACAATAAAGGATACAAATCCTTTAACGGCTTCATTCATCTCCATTACCACCACATTATCGGATACCTTAGTCACACAATGTGCCACAAATTTAGGCTCTTCAGCATTGTAACATCCTGAATTTTGAGTTAAGAAAATTAAAATCATTATATGAAATCATTTATGGAAAATTTAGCACGGATAAATTTTAAAGCTAATATTGGGAAATTAATGTATATTTTTCCATAAAGTAAGGACAAATAGTTAGGGAATAATTTTTGGCCTAAATATTTTAGAGATAATGTTTTATGGCCTAAAGAAATTAATTGAGAAAGAGAAATACTTAAATGGAATTAAGGATTAATTTTGATTTCCTAACTAGTGTTTACAAATAAATTAGAAAATGACCAAATTGCAAATAAGAACCTTGTAGCGAGTCAAAAGAGGTATTTTTGTTAAGGTTGAGGCACCTCTTACATGTTTGACAACTCACCTCCTTCCTCTCCAAGGTGATAACACGTGCTCTCTCCCTTGCATGACACATATCCCACATGCACACACTCCACAAACTCCCTCTCCACTCAGCTGCATACCTAGTATGCCACACAACACTCCAACACAGACATAGATTCCTTTATCCATCCCTCTCACATCCGGTTTCATTACCCACACACAAACACCGTAAACTCTCTCCTTTACTCTATTCCTCATTCTTGTTCTCATCTGGAGAGTCTGAACCTTTTAGATGGAGTGATAATCTTTGAGTGAGTTAAAAACTAAGAAAACAATCTCGGATGACCTTGAAAATTTGTGAACATATAGTACACTCCTTTCAATTTAATATGAGTCAAAGAACACGTTATTTGAATAAGTATAGAAGGAGTTATGAATTTTTGAAAATGAGTTTTAGTTCTGGAGAGGTTTTTTGACAATGGTTACATTTTTGTAAACTAGGAATAGTAGGCATTTGATAAAATTCTTAAACCATTTTTCCTAGAAACTAGACTTAATAAAGAGTTCATAGATTTTTTAATCATCTAATTTGGATGACTAGAACTCCAGATATGGATTTTTAAAGTTGAACATTGAAATTTATAAGATATGTGTTCAAAACTGGAACCATCATCTTTAAAAAAGATTTTGATTGGGTAAATGACATTACTTTTCTGTGAATTTTGGCAACAGTGAAGTAGACCTCTCAAGCTTTAAAATTAGTCATTTTTATTTAATTAGTCACTGTTGTAGAAGCACGAAGAGGCTCCCATTAGATTCGCACTTACCACACTACTACAAAAAAGGGCTTTAACGTCCTAAATTTGGCTCAATTAACGTCCTTTTTTCAAAGGACGTCTATCTCAGGGACGTTAAAATTATAACGTCCTCATTAAATTTTAGGTAGCTGTAAGTGGGTCTTACGGCGTCCTGAATTTAAATTCGGGACGTCGTAAAATCACTTATGACTTCCGATTTTAAATTCGGGACGTCGCCGTTCCCGATTTTAAATTCGGGACGCCGCTTAATTTTTTCAAAAAAAAAAAAAATTACTTTTGTTTTCTTGTGTCTCTCATATCGCCAATAATGATGATGACATGAAGAAGAACAAAGATGAGGAAAGGTTCCTCAAGGAAACTAAAATTTGTAAATGTTCATATATAACTCTAGCAAAATAAAACTTAGATTGACAAGCAAGGATCTCACCATTAAGGTTAAGCAGGGGGCATGGTGCAATAGCTGGAACTAAGGATGGCAAGTCAAACTTGGAAGCTAGACCAGAAGTAACCTTGTCCCTATGCGCCAATGGAAACTTTAAAGTTCCATCTAAAATGCTTTAAAAAACAATTAGAGCATTAAATAAATTACATACAGAGAATTAAAATCAAGTGGACATAATCACAAAGATAGACAGTGAAAAAGAACAAAGATGAAGAAAGGTTCCTCAAGGAAACTTAGACCAGAAACAAAACTAATCAAAATCGTCGAATTACATGGAAGATAATTAATAAAGTCACTACATTGATAAATGATTTTGAACAAAGAAGAATTAAGATGCATTAAGATGTACTGTCCAATATAAAAATACCTAAAGAGAGGAAGCTGCTGGACCATCTGCAAGCTCTTGCTTAAATTACAGAATTCATGCAAGAAATATACCTGACCATTCAAAGAAAGACAATTTATTATAATAATATATGTATAGTGAGATGATTCGGCAGAATCAGCCAAGACAGCATTATGAACATTAAAAAGACAAAAGAACATAATACAACATAAAATCTCTACATGTGGAGATTATTTTGAAAGAAAGAAATTCACACACTTCTCAAACACAAAATAGCGATCGGTCGAGAAATTGGATACGAAATCCCAATAAGTACCTACACAAAGAAAAAATCCCAAAGCAAACATATAGCCTCATTGGATATTTTAAGGAAAAAAAAAATGTTCTTATAAATAGAGTATATTAAATAGAACACAAAATTATTGGAGAGGAGCTTACAAAATCCCCATGAACTTCTTCACGATTGACTGGAACTGATCATCAGTGTACTCTCGCTTGAGAAATATAGCTGAAGATGTGGGAATTCAAGCTTCAAGCACTGATTAAGAAGTTGAACCTGAGAAGCAAACATGACATCCTCCCTATATTGTTCTGAAATCCTTTGCTCCTCATAATGACTCGCTTTTCCAAACATGATAGAAGAACCTCCTATCCATTTGTCCAAAGACGGCATAGGACCAAGCTAAATTCCCAAGATGATCCCCGAGAGAAGGTGAGCATCAAGTGGTACATGAACGAGTGCAAAAGTAGGTAGTAAGTTGAAAATTTGATATTTTGTCATAGCAAAAGGTGAAAAGTGATCTCTGTACAGGATAATTATCAACCATTAAAAGCCCATACAACCATTAAAAGCCATGTAAAGACATGTCGGACAAGAAAAGTACACTTGTTTTTTCTTTTTCTTTTTGCTTACTTGCCAAAAAAAGCACCCCGCTCAAAACACCGTTAAAAAATTTTAGGAAGACATGATTTAGTCAAAAGAAAATGGCACCTCTGCTAGTTTATCAAAGTCAAAATATCGAATTCCTAGAGCCTTTGCTTCCAACAAGCTTTGATGGATGAGACTCCATTGGCACACCCTACAATAAGCAAGATAATGAATTCCAAATTGGGAGAAATCTTGATTTTTTTAAAAAATAGAAATTAAGGCCCATTTGGATGGGCTTTTTGATTAAAAAAAGACTTTTTTAATACAAAAAAATGCTTTTTTTATTCATTTATGTGTTTAGATGAAAAAAAGTAAGTGTCAAAAAAAAAAAAGCTAGAATGCTCTTTTTCTAAAAGCTCCATTTGAAGCTTAAAAAAAAAGCACTTAAAAAAAAACACTTTTTTAAAAGCCCATCCAAATGGGGCCTTAGTCTTATATATAAAGCATGGTATAGATGCCCTACCTTCTCTCTTACAAACCGATATAAAGCACATTGATAAACATCACAGCAATAAACTGGAAAGGTGCAGTCAAAACATATAATAATTAAATATCCTACATAAACCAAGAGTGAACTTACTTCTCTTTCATATTGCGATATAGTTTCTCAAAATCTTGACCCGAGCAATCTGCCATACCACGTGCTTCATTGGGACAAAACAATGACCATTCTCCATTACTCTAAACTCTTTCCATAAAGAGATCAGGTACCCATAGAGTAAAGAACTAATCTCGAGCATGGTGCTCTTCCCGTAATGATAGGACAATGCATAAATAATAGTTATTTAAACTAAATTAGTATATGTAGAATAAACTAATAATAATAAATGGGACCATTTTTGCTTGATAAAAATGAAAGAATGCCATCCAATTTCTTCTTACCTCATTCATACCTTTCCATGATTTTTTCGTAACTCCAAAAACTCAAATATATCAGCATGCCATAGCTCCAAGTACACAAAAATGCAGCTACAAATGCAAAGTTTATAAAGGAAAGGCATTTTCACAAGAACATAAGAAAATGAATTATTTCATAGAAAATATACCTTTCCTCTTGCCACCCCCTTGATCAACATAACAAGCAGTATCATTGAACACACGCAGCATTGAAACAATTCCATTAGATGCCCTATTAGTTACTTTCATATTCAATCCTTCAACACAGAAAAAACCCTTCAAACCCCTAATTAAACCGCGCCTGCATATATGAACCCTAAACTTCCATTTCAACCAAAAAGCAAAACCAGCGTCGAAATTCCATTTCGTGGGGAGAAAAATTACCTGATTTAAGATAAAGCTTTTGCCTTAGCGAGCCCGTCCACAAATAGAGACCACGCCAATGGGTTCTTTCACAAGCTGAAGAGTTGCGACTGCTTTTGGATCCATCTGAAACTTCCCCTTCTCGTCACAATAGACCAATCGTAGGGCCAGTCACCCGGGGGCACAGATGTCGACAACGAGGACGTCGTCGCCGGCAATGTTGGAGAAGCATCGGCGGAATTGCCTCTTCCACTTACCCCTTTTGAATCTGAGGAAGTGGCCTTGAGAGAGACCGATATGTGTGAAGTGAAGGCTTTTCTTAAAAATTTTCTTTTCTTTTTTTTTTTTTTGAAAAAAGGTCCCATTTGTGGCGTCCTGAAATACGATATAGGACGCCACAAAGTATGATTTTGACGTCCTGCCCACAATTCAGGGCGTCAAATAAAATTTCTGGCGCCACAAAATATCTCAATTGCCTAAATTGCGCCAAATATTAAATATGAAGCGTCCTAAAATAGATTTAGGACGTCAAAAAAAATTTTAGGCGTCCTAAATTAATATTTAGGACGTCTCAAGTCTCAAAGTGAAGTAAATAATTATGACAATGCCACCATCTTTATTTCTTACTTCCTTTTTTTGAAAAAAGGACGTCTTTTAGGGTAGTAGTATCCATATTTTGTAGTAGTGTCAGCTGGCCAATTGATATGGTTAACGAGTTGGTTTCATGTCTGCTCTAAGTCTAGTAAAGGCATAGATTCTGGCGGTAACAGAATAGCATACTGATATTTGATTACATGGTAACATGAAACAGAACACCGGTAGTGATATGGACCCTAGAAATAGGGTTCGGGCTACGGTAAGTTGAGGTCCTAGAGATAGTTCAGATGGCACAAGATTCAGATTCTACTGCCCCATTGAGGCCCTGATATGGAAATCAGAGACTGAATTAAATCCCCAGAGATAGTTGCTGCCACTAATGGATTCAGATTCAGTTGTTGATTCGGATTCTAGCAGAATCAATAAAAAATAATTGTTTTGTCCTTCTTTCAAAAAAAAAAAAAAGAATCAACAATGAGAATCCCACCACCTCGATCGGTAGCTCGAGTCCAGGAGGATGTTTGAATTACATCATTTTGATCTTTCTTGCCGGAGAAGCCATCAACACGCAAGTGCGTGACTGAATCATCAACTTTTGAGGAGTTGTATCCTCATCCACATACCTGTCACTAGGAAAAGTATCTGTTGCTCTTAAGTTTCCATCCTTTTCCTAATCACCCACACAGACATGTAGTTAGTTAATTCAATCGTCCAGGTATCTAATAAGTGATGTTTAATTTATTGATTAAGTGAACATCTGATGTTGTATATTTTACTCCTATTCCTATACTACAATAATGACATATTAGCTAAGCAATTCAAATCTTATGAATGCAGTTAAAGAAGGGAAAACATAAATATGAAGTGAATTTTGATTCATAAGTCTTTCACTTAATTATGTTAGCATTAGATACACATTATAAGCAGTTTCTCACCTGTGAGTCTTGAGAAGTAGAGGTTGATTTTGGGAGAGATGATATGATGTTACAAAAATATTATATTAACATTACATTGTATATAAAAATTAAATTTTTAGTAAATATAATTAATTAATTTCTAAATGTAACAAACAATACATTTAATATTTGTCTCTTATTTAATTATTTAATATTGATATTGAACAATTTGATAGTTAAATACTTAAACTTATAAGTTTAATTCGTACTATAACATTGTTGTGATATTTTACTACATTTTATTGATTTGAGCAAAATTTTCTTGATATTTTACCTTATTTATTTACAAAATATTTAATCCTTGTTAAAAAAAAAAACAACAAGAAGAAGAAGACATATCTCAACAGAAACAAGGTTTTGTGGGCCTGTTTCAGGAGAAAAAAGGTAAACCATTCCTACTACTTTACTCTTGGGGGCAAAAAAAGAAAGAAAAAAAAAACCATTCCGAGTTTTAAGAGAAAAAGGAGAAAATGACTTAAACTTGTGGCAAAGTTCACTTTGCAAATAATACATACTTCTTATTGTTGTTTTTATTAGGAAAGAGATACTCTTCTTATCCTTCTTCTTATTATTTCTCATTGACTACATTTTGGCGATTAATTTGAAAAAATGAGAGAAAAGTGAAAGTAGTACTGTGTTGATTGGATGGATATGATTTAGAGACTATGAGAGATAATAAGAAAAGTATCGGCTAACAATTATCAAAGATTAATAAAAACAGTTAAAATGATTAAATTTATCTTAAAACTTAAATAATTTCTAATATTACCTTTACAAATGACACAAACTATAACATTATATTAAGTATTACTCTTACATAATATTCATATTAATTATAGATATATATATATATATATAAATATTTTATACTCTTCAAAAGAAATAACAAAATCAAATACACTTCAATTATATCCTTCACTCTTTCTCACCAGTTCCTCTCATCTCCTTCTTCCACAGAAAATGCCTCTTCTAGAGCTCGGATCTCCACCGGGTACACTACTCTTGGAGCCCCTTTATGCATTTTACAAACTCTTACCATTTTAGATCCCGAGAAAATTGCTGAGAAAAGAAAATTATGAACAAGCTCGAATTTGGCATTCATATGCTTACCGTCTTGATTTCCGTCGAAGCCAACGGAGTGATGAGTTTCTTGTGGAGCTTCTGGCTGAATTCTTATGGCTTCGGAGTTGCTTGTGTGGTGCTGAAACATGTGCATTCTTGTTGTAATAGCATTAATTAGTGCAAACAATGTCGTTATCATTTTGGTTTCTCAGTCAAGAACAAAACCACGAGATGGATGGACATGGAGATAGAATCTATCAGCAAGGTTTTGAAACCCGGACCGGACCGGACGGTTCATAACGGAAACCGCCAAACCGGCCAAAACCTGTCCGAGTTAAGGCAAAACCGGATTCCCGAGTTGACCAAGCTAGATTTTTTTTCCACAAAACTTGCCAGAAATTGAAACTCGCCGTTGGCCGACGACGAGAAAAGAAAAAGGAGGAGAGAGTGAGTAAGAGATCTGAAGAGTAAGAGATCTAAAGGAGAAGAAAAGGGGTGGAGAACGTAGAAGACGATGGCAAGAAAGGATATAGTGGCAGCAATCTCAGAGACGGTAACGACGTGAAGGGGAGATCTGGTCATGGTCGCTATGTCATGGTCTCCATAGCCCTCTCTCACTCATTTCTTAGCGAAGGAATTTCTCAGGAACGATGATGGAGCTAAAAGAAGTTGTGGAGAAGATGAAGAAAAAAATATGGCGGAAGTAATGATAATGAGTAATGGGGATTACGACCAAAGAAGTGAAGAGGAGGTAGCAATTAATGTGTATCGGTGAAGTACTTCGTATGTAGAGTAAAAGTGGTGGTTGAGAAAAAGTGGAAATGGGAATTGGTGAAGGAGGTAGGTCCCATCCGAAAAAAAAGGTGAAGTTGACTAGTTCAAATGTTTTTGAAAATTTATTTTCCCTCTTTTTTCATTGTATATCTTATATGTCTTGGTAGTACTTGACCGATTTGACTCCGGTCTGACCCACTGACCCTTAACCCAGCATCCCGACCGGTTTAGTCACCGGTCCGGTTTTCAAAACCTTGTCTATCAGTGAGGGAGGGGAGAGAGGAGAGGCTTCCAGAGGAAGGAGTATTCGGTTAATTGTTAAAATAATTTTTTTCCACAAAAATAAATAAGAGACACGTCACCCCCAAGCATGACTTCATGAGATGTTAACATCACGCTATTACAAAGGTTTAGTGCCCATAATAGCACCTTTGATGTATGTAAAATAATCTAATTTGAAGATCTCGAACACTATGAGAAGTCAACACGAAATACTAGGTTCTAAATTATTGTTTACAATTGGATAAATTTTTATCTCTTATCCTTAATATAAGAGGCAATAAACTTTTTAAAAAAAAAAGTTAAATAAGTTATATTAAAATATTTATATTTCTCGTTTTTCTCCAAACTAATTTATCTAACTTTTTAATCTAATGATACACAATATATGCTATGACTATGTAGCTTATAATTTTGTTAATGGTCTATACTAAGGCCCGATGCCGGGATGGCCCAACTAAAGATATACTAAATATCAAGGCTCACCTATAATATAGGGAGATTCTATCCAGCAACAATACAGGGATATTCGGACTAATATCTACACAATATACTCGCACCAAGGATTACGTGTGGCTGAGATATCCTCTATGGTAAACTCTATAAATACAGAGGCCAATTCCTAAGGTGCACACGTTCTAACGCTGAACTACTATATATTCTTCCACACTGTGCACACACACCACCCCTTTGGCGCAAGCCTATTTCGTGCACAGTGATCCCAAGCTCTCTTGAGTATCTCCTCTATAGATATTCAGGCTGAGCCCACTAATCCAAGATCAAAGCACCAGCTCAAGGCTGGACATCTGTGTTATATACTAGAACAGTGGCGCAGACCGTGGGGACGTTAAATTTTGATCCCCGTGACCACCGATGGCTCATACCAAAAGCAACAGTCAGAACCTTCAGCCTGGGAATCAACAGTAGGCTGAAGCCAATCAACATCACCAGGTCGAAAGTCAAAGATGTGAGAATACCCCGGAGGGTAACATTTCAGACACGGCATCCTCTCCTCCCGTTGTCGACAAAATGCATGAACTGGCGGCAAAGGAGAACTCGGTTCCAAAGCTAGACGTCGTCCTCCTACAGAAGACACAGGAGTCAATGCTGAGGCAAATGGATAACAACAAAAAGCGTAATAACCTCCAGCGCTAAGAAGACTTCAGAGTAATACATCAGATAATGGAGGACCGACTCAAAAAGATCAAAACAATGTTTCAAAGAGAAAGCTGAGAAGATAGGCGCGCAAGAAAAGAGAAAACAACCCAGGACACCGTAGCCCATCTCACAGTGGAGAATCGAGGTCGTCACAGTGGGACCACGGCCGAACCACGCGAAGGGACGAGTTCGAGGCAAGCTCGCCCGTCAGTCTCAACTTTGAAAAGATTGCGACTGGCACGAATCTTGGATAAGGAAGACCGAGATGCAGAGAGAGACAGAGGTGCGGAGAGAGATCGAGGTGCAAAGAGAGACCGAGGTGCGGAGAGAGAAGCCCAGTCACGAGGCTTCCCCATAGAATATAAAATGAAGTACCTAACGGAGCTCAATGGAAGCCCGTTCTCGGAAGAAATCACCATTGCACCTTATCCAAAGAATTTCGATCTGGCCGACCTCCCTAAGTATGACGGGACCCAGGATCCGTGCAGTCATCTCGAGACATTCGAGCTGCTCATATGGGTTCGTTCAATCAAGGGCCCGGTCATCTCACGAATTTTTACGGCAATATTGACCGGACTTGCTAAAAAATGGCTTCATACCTTACCAACCGACTCCATGCATAACTTTGAAGACCTCGAACGAAAATTCGAGTTGAACTTCGCCACTAGTAAGAAGCAGCCGAAGTCCCAGTTTACGTTGAGCAAAATAAAATAGAAAAGGGGGGAGACCTTGCAAAAATATTTGGACCAATTTAAGCAGGTGGCTTTGCAAGTACGCTCGCTCCCGGAGGAGGTCCACGTGCACTGCCTTGTTGACGGCCTGGATCCCTCGTCGCGATTGGCCAAGAATGTGTGTAAGAATCGAGTCTACACTCTCACCCAGTTTTATACCCGAGCGAAGCAGTATTTGGACGTGGAACAAATGGAGATAGCCAAAGCTGTTAGACCCGAGAAACGGGGTAATACGTCACTGTATGAGAGGGATCAGACCGACAAGCGAAAAGAAGATTCTCGCAAACGCAGCCGGGATAGCCGACCTCGAGGGGAAAGGTCGGAAGGAAGGAGGAAGTACGACATCTTCACCCCCTAGAACGTCTCTCATTCATAGCTTTGGAAGGAGGTAGCTCAGACAGACATCAAGAGGGTCGAGAAGACGATGCCTCTCCGAAACCGACCCACTACAGACCAGTCCAAATTCTGTGCGTTTCATGATGGACCGGGACACTTCACGGATCAATGCTATCAACTCTGTGATGCCACTGAGAGGTTCATAAGGGAAGGAAAATTGCGCCAGTACGTCATCAAAACCCAAGGAAAGAAAAATGGCAAACGCAAACAAGACGGCCGAAGTAGGAACCGGGTCACGGACCCAAGGAAAGAAGAGAAAAAGCGGAAACCAAATAGCGAGGATGACGAGTTCCCAGAAGCCGAGTTCCACTGCAACGTAGTCAGCAGAGGATTCGGTGGGGGTGGGGATACAGTAAGCCAGCGTAAGAAGTACCTGAGAGAAGTCCTTTCGGTAAGAGACCTCCCAAAATTCAAGGACGGCTCGACAAAGCCAACACCACCGCCGTTAGTTTTTACCAGGGAAGAATTGAATGATGTAGTACCGGGACATCAGGACGGTTTGGTTATCACGGGGACCCTGGTAAACTACCGGGTCAAAAGGATTTTCGTGGATACGGGGAGCTCGGCCGACATTATTAGCTGGGACGCTTATAAACGGATGCATATGGAAATAGAGGATATGAAGCCTTGCAGAACGACCCTCATAGGATTCAATGGAGAACATTCACCCCCCCCAAAGGCTATATCGAACTCAGATTGACATTAGGGACCAAAGAGGCCTTCAAATCAGAACAGGTAAGATTCATAGTCGCCGATTTCCCTTCCCCTTACAATATTATATTGGGTAGCTCGACCATCCACGATTGGGACATGTTGGTGTTTACAAAGCATTAGAAACTCAAGATGGTGAACAACAAGAACCAAGTTGCAATGGTGTCCGGGGATCAGAAAGAATCCGACAATTGTTATTTTGAGACCATGTCGAGAAGGGGAAGGAGGACCATCATCGCCACCTCGGATAGGCCGAGGTGAAAGTTCTGCCAACGCTGAAAAGGATAAGAAGCCGCGATGTCCAGTGAACATGATAGAGCTCGACCTGAGGGACGAGCTCGAGGTCCCATGTCCAGAGCCGGAAGGGGAATTAGAGGAGTTGGTCCTAGGAAAGGATCCTTTGGAAACCACCAAAATCGGAGGAGCAATGAGTCGTGATCTGAAGACCTGGTTGATTGAATTCCTGAGACAGAACCAGGATGTCTTCGCATGGATGTCATCCGAGATACCAAGGATTGACCCTAGCTTCGCTACCACAAACCGGCAATCGTCGGGCCGGTACCGCTGGCACGTAAGAAGAGAAACATCGAGCCGACCAAATTAAGGCTCTTGAAAAGCATGGGACGGAGCTTTTGGAGGCCGGATTCATCGAGAAAATACAATACACCACTTGGCTTTCTAACGTAGTAATGGTCTTAAAGCCAAGTGGCAAATGGAGCGTGTGCACGGATTACACCAACTTAAAGAAGGCCTGCCCAAAAGATTCCTACCTGTTGCCAAACATTGATCAATTGGTTGACAACTCTGCTGGCTTTCAGTTGTTATCTTTCATGGACGCCTACTTCGGCTACAATCAAATAGCCATGCATCCTGACGACCAAGAGAAGATCGCCTTCATGACCGACAAGGCCAATTACTACTACAACGTTATGCCTTTCGGATTGAAGAACATCGAAGCCACTTAACAGCGAATGATGAACAGAGTATTTGAAGACCATATCAGACAGAATATATAAGTTTACATTGACGACATGATTGTGAAGTCAAGACACCCAGAGGACCACATCCGAGACCTTGAGCAAACCTTTGAGAAGTTAAGAAAGCACCGGATTAGTTTAAACCCGATGAAATGTGCATTCGAAGTTCCAGCTAGGAAGTTCCTAGGGTTTATGTTGACGAACCATGGAATTGAGGCGAATCCTGATAAGTGCAAGGCAGTGTTAGATATGCAGGACCTAAGGACTAAGAAAGAGGTTTTACAGCTAACTGGCCGACTCGCCGCCTTGACTAGATTTCTGCCAAGATTGGCAGAGAATGCACTCCCTTTCTTCCGGTTGTTGAAAAAGGAAACACAGGGACGCTGGAACACAGACTGTGAAGGGCGTTCGAAAAGATCAAGCAGTGCTTGGCAACCCCTCCGGTTCTAGCGAAACCGGAGCCTGGTGAGACTTTATTCCTATACTTGTCAGTAAGAGAAGAGGCGGTAAGGGCGACCCTGGTAAGAGAAACCGAGGCTGAACAAGCACCGATTTACTTCGTAAGTAAGGTGTTACAGAGCTCAGAACTTTGATACCAGAAGCTCAAAAAAGTGGCATTCGCCCTACTAACGACGGCGAGAAGACTGCGGCCTTATTTTCAAGGACATCAGATAGTTGTCCGAACTAGTCAACCGATCTGCCAAGTGTTACACAAGCCAGACCTCGCTGAAAGAATGACAAGCTGGGTGATTGAGTTGTTCGAGTTCGACATCACTTTTGAAGCCCAACACGCCATCAAATCACAAGCGTTGGCAGACTTTGTCAGGGAACTCACCCCGACAGATACGATCGAGGTGGATCAAAAAAAAAACATGGAAGGTGTATGTCGACAACTCCTCCAATACAAAGGGAAGTGGAGCAGGAATCATAGTTGAAAGCCTGAAAGGCGTGGCCGTGGAACACTCCCTTCAACTGAAGTTCCCGACCTCAAATAACCAAGCCGAGTATGAGGCTCTCCTCGTAGGACTACTGCAAGCCAAGGAAAATGGAGCTCGACGGGTCAGGGTTTTCACCGACTTACAGCTCGTCGTGGCGCAAGTCAAGGGCACATACCAAACGAAAGGCCCAATATTGGCTAAGTATCTGAACAAGGCTAATGAAGTCATGGCGGATTTCGAGGAGGTGATTATCACCCATATTCCAAGAGAAGAAAACACTAGGGCGGATATTCTCTCCAAGTTGGCGAGTACGAAGGCCCCAAGCAACCATCGAACCGTGATCCAACAAAACCTGACTGAGCCGAGCTGTATCATGACCATCTCGTCAGCAGCTGATTAGAGAAAACCAATCGAAGATTATTTAGAAAGAGGCATCATTCCGATCAATTCAACCAAAGCTAAGAAGCTAGTCCGGGAGGCTGCTATCTACACCATGGTCGATGATCAGCTGTACCGAAAAGGACTGCACTCTTCGATGATGTGATGTTTGGGCACACCCGAAGCCAGATATGTGTTGGCTGAGATACACGAAGGCGTCAATGGCCACCACATAGGTGGCAAAGCTCTGGCCAGGAAAGCTCTGCGGGTGGGGTACTACTGGCCAACCAGGATGGCAGACGTGAAGGAAACCGTCAAAAGATACGATAGTTGCAAGAAACACGCTAAAATTATTTGGCCTCCGCCAGCCGAATTGAAAGGGATTTCAGCTCCCTGGCCCTTCTATAAATGGGGGATGGACATCCTCGTACCATTCAAGATAGCCCCCAGACAATTCAGGTGGCTCATCATGGCGGTAGACTACTTTACTAAGTGGATTGAAGCGGAGCCCTTGACGACTATAAGCTCGGCGCGGATACGAAGGTTCTTTCGCCACAATATCGTCTCCCATTTTGGAATACTAGCCAAGGTAGTTACGGACAATGGGACACAATTTATGGACCAAATATTCCAGGCCATAATGTTAGACCTCGACATTAAACAACACTTTGCCTCGGTAGAGCACCCACAATCTAACGGCCAGGCCGAGGCAGCCAACAAGATCGTCCTAGACGGCTTAAAGAAGCGGATGTAAGACGCGGAATCTAATTGGGTCGAACAACTTTACAGTGTTTTGTAGGGTTACAGGACAAGCGTGCAGACTTCAACCCAGGAAACCCCTTTCCGGTTAACCTATGGGTGCGAAGCAATGATCCCGGTCGAGATAGGGCAGCCGTCATGCAGGAAAATCAAAACCCGCCAAGAGGGAGAAGCGTCAAATGACGACGCGTTAAAGACGGAGTTGGACGTGATTGACGAGGTCCGAGTTACGGCGCACTGCCGAGAGTTAGCCGCCAAGCAGCTCCTGGTAGCAAAGTACAACCGAAAGGTTCGACCTCACTCTTTTAACCGGGGAAACCTCGTACTCCGACGAGCCGATATCGACAATAAGAATGCCAGATATGGCAAGCTGGCTACAAATTGGGAAGGCCCTTACCGGGTTAAGGAGAAACTGGACAATGGAGCCTATATACTCGAAACCTTGGCAAGAAAGCCTGTGAAGAGAACCTGGAACGCCGACAAGCTAAAGATCTACTATAGCTAGATCTCAACTCGGAATTCATAACGGCGCCGAGACATATCCCGTTTGGGAGCTCGGTTATTTCTTAATTTCGCATTTAATTTAGAGAATTTATGTTTTTCTCTTTTTAAGATTTCATTGAACAACTTGTTAGCTCTTTGGAGCAGTTCATTTTAATGAAGGATTCCTCAGTGAAGATTCGCAAACATGCACTATTGATATCTTAAGCATTACACCGAGGTCTTTAAACCCGGTCATACAACACATCTAGGTGGACTGCACCAGGGCTAACCAGCCCAGGTAGAGAGCTCGACGAAATTGCCATTTATTGGCCTTCACAAAATTGACGCGTCAACGCTCACCCGAGATAAGAAAATGAACTGTCTTCTGACCCTGATCAGGTCAAAATGTTTAAGCGTTGCGTTTCTAACACCATGGCTGGACATGTGACAGTTTGCCCTTATCCCAGTTACAAACCGGCCAAACGGCACCGGAGTTCGGTGGTGCGGTTAAAATAAACACCCTTTGCGGTTAAAAAAAGACAACCCTACCACAAATTTCCAGACTTTATGTCTAGAAGAAAACGTAGATCTACACCATTAAAAGACCCTGGCCCGGTCGAAGAACTTCTAACAACACTTAGAAATTAAAATAATACGGCAATCAATTGGAACTATAACCAAAGATTATCATAGATTACAACTGGCACAGACGCTGGGAATATACAAAGTCAAAAGGGCACGTACGCCCCTACAAGAAAAAGCTAAAAAGATAAGGCCCTACTCTCGGCTCGGAGGGGCAGCACCTTCCGAGGCAAAGTGACCCCACCGAAGGTAATAGCGTTGGGAGCACCTTCCTTGGTCTCACCACCAGCGTTTTGCTCTTCCTCGCCATGTGTCTCCTCATCTCCGACTTCCTCATCATCCTTAAAAGATAGCGACTCGTCGGCGGGAGAAGGAGGAGGCGGCACCAGGACACCATCCTTTATATAGGCTCGGTAGTCATACCCGACAAGGTTCAAAGGCTTGTTGGGGTTCATATGCTGGATCTACGCCAAGGCCATCTTGAAGCAGTCCGCTGCAGCCTCTTTCAGCGACTCAACACAGTCCAGGCGAGTTTTTCACTCTGCCTCAAGATCGTCCTTGATAGAACCCACCTCGGCAGACAAATCAGCACGCTGCTTTGTCAGAGCTTTAACAGCATCCAAGCTCTTGGCAAGAGCCTCCTGCAGGCAGGCACACTCCGAGGTCGTCATCGCCAATGCCTCTTTGCCGATCAAGAGCTCCTCAGACGAGGCGAAATGAGATAAAAGTATGCACGAGTCAGGAGAATCAATAAACATGGGGACCATACAATTCGTAGGCACCGGTTTGGCACCAAGCCCGGTAATAAAGAAGGCCACACTCTGATGGCCATACTTCTCCACAAATGTCGTCAATCGATCTATGTAGGGCACCATCTCCGGCAGAAGATCATCAGACGTGACCTGATATGACGAAGAGGATAATTTGTGGTGCCCCTCGTTCTAGTACAGGGGGAACCTCCACTCCACGTCCTTAGCCTCGACCCCTTTCAAAAACCAGGGTTGTTCGCCGGGCTTCACTGAAACTTTGAAGAAAGCATTCTTAAAATGCTTGAATGAGTCCGAGAAGGCGGTCATCAGTTTTCTGTCCGGATCACTGCGAAGGGAAGTCAACCCCTTCAACTTCTCGCCCTCTTTGGAAGAACGGGAGTAAAAGGGCAGAAGTAGTAAAAGAATAAGGCCGTGGTGCATGGAATGGGCCGAGGGAAGGAAGCACACAAGCGCTCGAAGGCTACTAAATAAGCCCACCCGTTGGGGTGAAGCTGCGAGGATGCAAGACGTAGGTGAATCAAGGCCGAGATCTAGAACTCGGTGAAAGGGAAGCGGATACTGACAGTCGTGGTAAAAAAAGAAGAAGTTGGTCCTCCCCACTTTACGGGTAGAGCATATCGGCTCATCATCATTTGGAGGGTTGACAAGGCACTCGTCCAAGTTCGATATACCCAGCCAGGCAATGTCGACCTCGACATCAACGAGCGCGTTTTCAGGACCTCATACGGCACCCACTTGTACTTTCTACACAAAGTCTCGGGAGGACTAGAAGGCATGTTTTGGGGATTTAAGGTTGAACTTGGAAGAGGGAATCCTAAATTGACCTTGGGATTAAATAATGTGGAATTAGATTTAAATTTAATAAGGAATTAGGTTTAATCTAATTTGTGTCTAGGATAGGAATATACCTAGAAGCTCCGCATAATCAAATTAGGGTGAGTTCGATCTAAAACTCATTTTAGTTAGTTGTGTAAGGCATTACATAATTAATTAAGATAGGTTTATAAATGGACCGGAAGGAATTTATAAACATTAATACTCTAGGTTAGCTGAGTAAATTAAGTCAAAATTAATTTAGTGGGGATTAATTCTAAGAAACCAACAAGGGATTAGCGACTCTAGGTTGTACTTCTCGAATTGGAATTCGCCTTTTGCTACTATTAGTTTTCTTATTAATTTTCATTTTATTGAAAACAAATTTGTCTCGCTCAACTTAAACGAAATAAGGTAATTTAATATCTAATCACTAGTTTGATTGAGTCCTTGTGGGAACGATATTTTTCCTACTTATCACTTTATTACTTGATACGGCCCGTATACTTGCGGAGTCTATAGGCTTTAAATTTATTGGAACTTTTGGGACAACATTGCTCATGAGTGGATACTTCTGACCTAATATATATCTTAGCCATTATAATTTTTTTAAAAAATATATATAACAATGAACTTTTCTTAAACGTATTGATGCAAAGCCAACACCATTGAAGCACACTATTTATAATATTTGACAATCACTTCAATTTAAAATTAACTACTTTTTTCTATAGAAAAAGTTAACTTCTTTTCTTTATTGCGACTTAATTTTTGACTGTGCATGCACTTTTTTTTTTGCATACATACAGCAAGCGTAGCTTGAAGTTGTTCCTAATGAACAGGACTACCTATTTGAGAAAATCTCTCCACAGCAAAATACATGTCTGTCCAATACTCTAATTGGCAACACTCTTGCACTTCTGGGAGGAATAGTACTTGAGAATTGTCAGAGTGAGCTGCCTTGGCAAGCTTGTCTGCACATGTTAGGATTTCCCTATGAGCATAGCGTATCTCAACGGACCAATCAGCATATAAAAGCTGTCTGGTTTCTTCGATCAAGAGCCTGTATGGATGACTGTCTCCACTATCTCTAAGCAGAATATTGATAGCTTCAAGTGAATCAGAGAACATTTGTATATCTCTTAGATTCATCGACTGGCATACTTCAAGACCTGTTTTGATCGCCAAGACTTCAGCTATGATGATCGGGTATAGACCAAATGCTTTCTGAAAACCCATAATCCATTGTCCTTTGTCATCTCTAATGAGGCCTCCACATGCTGCCTGATTTCCAACTTTAACTGAAGCATCTACATCTATTTGAACCACTCCTGGCGTTGGTGGGCTCCAATGACACTCATTCTATAGATCGCTAGGAAAAATCTAATGCTGGAGCCTGCCTGTTGACACATCCTCCATCAAGTGGTATATGGTCTGGTGAATAATTCCTTTGGTCGTTGCCTCAGCATCCTCAAAGACCTGCTTACATCAAGCCTTCCATATGACCCAGCAGGCGTTACTAAATATTTTGTTCCATGGCCACCGATTAAAGTTGCTCTTCCCTAGGTTGTGTGTGAGATTCCAGCTAAGCCAGCCCTGCAAATTACAATTAAAAAAAAAAGCAGCAAATTGGTTAGGAATAAGAAGTTGTTTCCACACTTCTTTCACTCTCTTACAGTCCCTCAATAGGTCAATAATACTCTCCTCACACAAACAGCCCAAAGGGCAATTTGGTGTTTCTGATAGTCCTCTCTTGGCTCTTAGTGAATTAGTATTTAGCCTCTCATGGGCTATTTGCCAAAAGAAAATTTTGATTTTTTCAAGCACATGCCAACTCCAAATTTTTCTCCAGATCTGTGTACCACATGACTCTTCCTGTTGAGAAAGGAAGTTGTAGGCAGCTTTGACTGAGAATTTTCCATCAGACGCATTCCTCCAAATGACAAGGTCCTCAACAATCCCATCAGGAGGTTGTATCTTGACTAGAATATTTACGATCGAATCTGGAAAGAATTCTCTCCATTTAGACACATTCCACGCTCCACTTGGTAGAACAAAGTCTACAACTTTATCCCCTGGTTTAACCTTATCTAAATTATGTTGGACGTAGTCAATAAGTAGATCATTGAGAGGAGTCCACATATCCCACCAGAAGTAGGTATTCTTGCCGTTATTAATTTTCTTGCCCACACCTTGAAGAAAAGTATCCCAAACGTTGACTATGGCCCTCCAAGTTAGCGATTGGGATCGCTTTGTAGAAACTTGAGGAATTAAATTGTCCCCACATGCATATTTGCTTCTCAAACATTTGACCCATAGTGAATCCGGTTTCGTGATCATACCCCAATATAGTTTCATTATAAATGCTTTATTTTGAAGCTCCAAATTTTTTATACCCAGTCCTCCAACCTTCTTGCTCTTCACAATGTTTTGCCAAGCAATAAGATGCATTTTCCTTGCATTTTCATCTTGACACCATAAGAAATTCTGACTCACCTTTTCTATCTCATGCAATACACTTTTTGGGAGGAGAGTGGATTGCATTTGGTATGAAGGTAATGCTGAAATGACAGCCTTGATCAACACCGTACGACCTGCAATCCCCAGGTGCTTACCTTTCCAAGATGATAAACGCGAGCGGACTTTCTGGGTGATACGACGAAAGCTATCTTTGGTGACCCTAGAGTGGATAAGGGGTACACCAAGGTACTTTCCAAGATTTCCGGTAATACCAATATCCAATATCTGGCACGCTTGCATTGCATGGTTAAAGTGAACGTTTTTGGAGAAGAAGGCCTTAGATTTAGCTAAATTGATTTTATGTCCTGATGTAGCACAGAATTGACTCATAACCCTTTTAATATTCTCCACTTGGTCTAATGAAGCTTCTGCAAACAGTAGTAGGTCATCTGCAAAGAATAGACGGGAAATAGGAGGCCCATTTTTTGTGAATTGTAATGGTTTCCATTTTCTACTTTGGCATTCTTCATTTATCAAATGAGCCAACCGTTCCATACATAGTATAAAGAGGTAGGGGCTGAGTGGATCACCTTGGCGAACTCCTCTAGTAGGCATAAACTCAGGGCTCTCATGTCCATTCCAGAGTACTCTCATGGAAGCTGATTTGATACAAGACATTATAACTTCCCTAAGCTTATCTCTGATTCCAATGCAATGAAGAGTGTTTTCAATGATGTTCCAGTCCAACCGATCAAATGCCTTTTCCATATCGACCTTTACGGCAACCCAACCTTTCTTACCTTTTTGCATTCTCATTCTATGAATAGCTTATTGCGCAATGACAATGTTATCACAACTTGACCTCATCATGATGAAGCTACATTGCTCAAGACCGATCAGATAGTTCATAATAGCTTGGAATCTGGTAGCTATTAGCTTGGTAATCACCTTGAAGCTTAGGTTACATAGAGATATAGGTCTCATGTCCTTTAACGAAGTTGGCGTATCCGTCTTAGGAATGAGTACTATATTTGTGTGGTTGAAATCCCTAATTGATGAAGGATTCTGGAAGCCATCTCTAACTAGTTTACACATTGATTTGCCTACTATGTCCCATCGTGTCTAGAAAAAATGAGCCGGCAAACCATCGTCCTGGTGCTTTAAATGCCCCCATAGAGAAAGCAGCATTTTTTATTTCTATATCGCTTACCTCTCTATGAAGAAGATCACACTGTATTTGTGTCAGGGCGGGGAACCTATTTGGCCAGTTTGGATCTGTAGTGACATTTGGATCGCAAGTATATAACTTCTGGAAAAACTGACTTGCCATTTAGCCCAATTGATTGGGGTCCTAAACCTAATGCCCTTCTTCATCTTTAAGAGCCATGATTTTCTACTTCTTCCTTCTTACCACCGTTGAGGCATGGAAGAATTTTGTGTTTTTATCTCCCCATCTAAGCAAATTACACCTTGATTTTTGGAACCATAACAGTTCTTCCTGGAGAGTCAATTTATTGTAATCTTCCCACAATTTCTTCTCCAAACGAGCGAGTCCATTAAGATGATGAGAGGTTTTCTGTCTCTCGATGCCCTCTAGTCGTCTTATAATTTCCTTCTTCCTTTTTGGGATACTACCAATATGATCTTCATTCCATTTTGTAGTAGCATCCTTGAACTGAGACACTCCCTGGCACCAATTACAGTTGACCCAAGCATTTTGAAAAACTTGTTGAAAACTATTTTCTAAGAGCCAAGCTGCTTGGTATTGAAATCTCCTTGGTGGGGGCCAATATTGTGAAGTGGATGTACACGACAGAATTACTACTTTGTGGTCAGACTTGTATTTCAAATCATATGAAAGAGTAGACTGAGGGTATAACAATTCCCAAGCCAAGTTTCCAAAGACCCAGTCTAGTTTTTCTTTAATGCCTTCTCTCTCCCAAGTGAATTTGGTGGTATGATCAGAAAATTCAAGAAGTCCTGATTCACAAATTCAATCGTTGAAATCAGCCATAGATCGATCATGAGGTGCAGCACCACCTGCCTTATTTTTGTGGATACCGATATGCATTGAAGTCTCCTAAGAGGATCCATGCTTCTTCTACAAGGGAGGAGATTGTATTTATAGATTGCCATAAAGTATCCCTTTTCCTGTAATTTGGCACCCTGTAGACAAAAGATGCAGAGAATTTTTTGAGAGAGCACTTCTCACGTATTTGACAGTAAAGAATTTGCTCATTAGAGGAGATGTATTCTATATCAAAATACCATTCATTCCAAAGCAACCAAATTCCCCTAGCTAATCCAGTAGCTTCAACACGAATTCAATTATTAAATCCAAGTTTCCTCACCATACAACCGCTTTAGAACCACCGATACGAGGCTCAATTAAGCAAAAAATGTCAATGTTATTTTTTCGAACAATATCTTTGATCAAAAAAGGGAAAGACCGGCTGCCAGCCCCCTACAGTTCCAACTAGCAATGATTATTAAGATATATAAAGCAAAGATAAGATAGGAACACTTATCTGCTTAAAGCAGTTTCTGGCACAAGCTCTATGTCATCTGACTGATCTTCAATAATATCAGTTGTCCTGTCTGACATGTTTTCCATTCTACTTTTAGGTGGTATCTTTGTGATGTCCGGTGGTTTGGGACTTGGTAGCATTTCAACCATAAGGCTCTCTTGTCTGTCGTCTTTTTCTTCCATGGGGCGATTAAGGAGCCTTAACTGGTCATTTTTATCTAATATTTCTTGCGAATGCAGCGCCTTTGTCGTAGCAAGATTCCCTGCTTCAGCTTGATCATAATGACCCAAATTTCCACTAATAACATGGTGTTTTCTTTGTTTTGTCATCCTGTGTTTTCCTTTATTTGTGTGGCCCACCAAGGTCTCTTCTTTAATTTCTCCACTTACGCCAAGTTTGTTTCTACCAACGGCCCCACTCTTAATTGAATATAAAGCTTTTTGCATTCAATTTAATATTGCCTTTGGCCTTGGCTTTCCTTGCGCCATTAATTTCTCCTGTCGATTGTGCCTCATTTTTCAAGGATAAGTCCCTCCTTTTGTCAAAAGCAATTCTGTCTTCCAGAACGCCTCTCCTATTTCCTCTTCTTCCTCCACTAGCCCTATCAAGGCTCCATACCGAGATGATGAAGGTTGGAACTCTTTATTTCTGACACTAAACACATTGGTTTTCAGATTGCAACCACCATCATTATTGGTTGTGTGTTTCCATCAACCTACTTGTAATTGTGGACTTTTCCGTTAGCTTGCAAGCCGGGGTAATTTGTCAAGAAAGCAGTTTAATAAACCAATGATAACTTTTCCCAGAAAACTAAAGTGAAAGACGACTTTGAAAAGTAGGAGTGAAGGGGACATTACGAGAAAATGCATGGCCAAAGAAAGTGTCACGAACCTACGTCTCGATGCAAACGGTTCAGATTGCTTTTCACATTTTCCCACATCTCTTTCTACCATCCAGTTTTTTACTCTTTCTCATAACCCCCCTCTTTTTTTTTTTTGGTCAAAGGAAACTTCTATTAATACTCCAAGAAACATTACAAGCAACATTACAGAAGGAAAAACCACAAACGGAGAAACAACATCAACTGAAAACACAAAGTCCATGAATTACAAACAAAACAGAATACACACAAATAAAGACAAAACTACAAACAATCACCCCTCAATGGGTGATTGGGGAGAGGTACATCATGAGGAACAACATTCATCTTCCGGGAGTCCGAGGCTAGAAGTGACAAAAAAAGGTGTTGGTTGGAAAACCCACCCACCGGGCACACCCCTTTATAAGCATCTCGCGCAATCGTCAGTCATTGCACGATTACCCCCTTGGGGTAAAGGACAGAGAGAACCCAACCTTGGTACCCAAAAGACAAATAATATCGAAAATAATGCTCCTACTCCTCCAATCAATCATATCCGGAGCTTTAGCATCAACACATTCAAGAAGAGAAAGACAGTTGTTTTCAAAAATAACATTATCATGACCGAGATCAACAACAAGCATCAGTGCCCTCTTAAGAGCTAAGGCTTCAGTCATGAAAGCAGAGATAGATTTCACCTTATCCACAAAACCCCATTTGAAATCACCAAAATGATCCCTAACTCCAATAGCAGCGCCAGTCTTATTAGCCGAAAAAGCCCCATCACAGTTATATTTGAGCTTGCCCACTGATGGAGGGGACCAGACAACTAGATGAGTAGGATTAACCCTTTGGACCTCCGGATTGCTGTGCTTTTTATCGCAATTCACCCAGAAGTCAAAATTGTTTTTCCTCGCACATTCAATGACATCAATAGGGTTAGGATCCATGTGATTAAAAACTAGGTTATTCCTTTGTTTCCAAATAAACCATAAGATCCAACAAATTAAAGAGAGATTTTGCTTGCTTAAGAAAGACATACCTAAAAGTTGAATCCACCAAGCATTTAAGTTCAAAATACTAGCGACATCAAGCTTTACACCAAGAGAACACTCAAACCAGACACACCTAGTCCAAGGGCAATGGAAAAAAAAGTGCTCCACCGCATCAGAACAAACTGGGCAAATGCTACTCTGTGATCTCTTTCTTCAATAGAGGGCCCCCTTGGTAGCAACAGCATTATTTAAGATCCGCCAGATGAATTGCTGAACCCTAGGGATAACTTGAATCTTCCAGATTGATTTCCAACAAGATGAAGCAACAACTATTGAGGACCCAGCCTTGATGCCATCAGACAGCGTCTTCTCTTTACTATTATGATACCCACCTTTCACAGAATATACACCATTCTAAGCACTAGTCCATACTAACTTATCAGGCAAACCATTAGATAGGATGACAATCTCATAATAAATAGCACTCTTCATTTCCTGTGATACATACTGATCAATGAGAGTGAGATCCCACTTTCCATTGACAATGAGATCACAAACCCTGACCTCAGCTATGATAGGATTAAGATTACTGGGTTTCTTCAGAAAATCAACCTGTGGGACCCATATGTCATCCCAGATGCTGATCGAAGCACCATCTCCAAGTCCCAATGCAAATCTTGCTTGAGAAACTCTCTACCATCCAGAATGTTAGACCAGTACCATGATGCTTTATGACCTTTTCCCGCTTTCATGAAGCCACCTTTGGGAAAGTACACACTCTTCAATACCCTAGCCCACAGATCACCGGGCCTTGTCAGCAATCTCCATACAGTTTTAGCCAGGAGAGCATCGTTCATGACAAATAAGTCTCGGAAGCCCATCCCACCAGTACTTTTTGCTGTAGTTAAAGACCCCCAGGCTTTCCAATGTGTAGTTCCACCGAGAACAAGATCGCTTGCCAAAAGTTAGCAATTAGACTCGCTAATCTCTTTGCAAGTCTTAATCGGGAACTTGAAAACGTTCATAGGATAGATAGGGATAGCCTGGAGAACTGCTTTAATCATAACATCTCTCCCAGCGAAGGAAAGGAGAGAATGACCCCATCCTTGAATTTTATTAGCAATGCGTTCTCGAACATAGGCCAATGCCTGATGCTTTGTCTTCCCCCATATACTTCGGGATACCAAGATATCTACCCGGTCCTCATCACAGAATACCAAAAATTATCCCCACCATATTTTTAACATCATCGGGGTATTAGAAGAAAACAAGATACTCGACTTATCAAGATTGATGATCTGACCAGAGGCAATACAATACATCTTCAGGATATCAGCCAGATGGTTACAGTTGCGTTGAGATGCACGCATATACAAAAGAGCATCATCAGTAAAGAAACTATGTGTAAGTTCAAGGCAACTATGGCTCAATTTGACACCTTTAATAAAATAATCCGTCAGCTCGCCTAATCCTAATAGAGAGAACTTCTACAATAATGATGAAGAGATATGGAGAAAGGGGATCCCCATGCCGGATACCCTGGCTCGGAGTAAAGGAACTCACTTTATCACCTGATAAGCAAATATTCAAACTAACAAAGCAAACACATTTCATCACAAGAGACAGCCACTCAGTACAGAAACCAAATCTCAACAACACATTTTCAAGAAAATTCCACTCTATCCTATCATATGCTTTGCTCATATCCATTTTAAGAGCGAATTCATACTTACCTGTATCTTTCTTGCGACGAAGATAATGGTATACCTCATTGGCTATAATAATATTATCATGAATACACCGACCTGGAACAAAGGCACTCTGGTTCTGTGAAATACAAGTATCAAGCAAAGGCCGCATTCTATTGGCCAAGATTTTAGAAATGATCTTATAAGAGAAATTACACCGACCAATAGGGCCGAAATGAGAAACATGCTCAGGCTTTTGCACTTTAGGAATAAGAGTGATGTTAGTTTCATTTAAATCATTAAGCAACAGATGACCAGGAAAAAACTCTTTAACCATACTACAAACAGACTCACCAATTTCAGACCAAGAGGAATGATAAAATTTGCCCGAATACCCATCAGGTCCAGGCGCTTTGTTGCTTCCAAGACTAAAGGCGGCTGCTTTAATCTCCTCTGTAGAAATTGGTAACAAGAGACTTTGATTCATATCAGAAGAAATAGTAGGCTCAATGAAACCCAAGACTGTGTCCATTGGTCGGGCACCAGAAGTGGTGAACAGCTCCTAAAAGAAGCTAGTAATATTGTTGGAAATAGTGTCCTTCTCATACAACCAATTGCCCTAATCATTTCTAATACACGAGATTCTGTTCTGTTGCCTCCTCTTGATAGTAGATATGTGAAAGAACCGTGAGTTCCTGTCACCAACACCTAACCAATTATTCCGAGATCGACACCATTGGTCGGCACCATTTTGAACCCCTTTCACGGTTTCACCCACATCTTACTTTTTCCTACTTCCAATAACGACACCATTTAAGATCCATCATATATTCGCAGCTTTTGTTTTACTTGACCAATATACATTACATTTATTATATTGCTCTTTTTTCAATTATAAAAATATGTTTGATGTCAAAAAATTTATAAAATTATGTTTAACCCATCAATATGCATGCGTTTTTTTTTTTTTTTACTGAATAAATTTATATCTTGGGAAAATCCCTAATAAAATTTTTAAAAATTCTGAAAGATAAAAAAGGGTTTTGAATATTATAAAAAAAATATTAAATGAATTCACAACATTTCAATATATTTTAATAATTTTTACTTACCTAATAAAAAAATTTACACTATGAGCTCATTCACAAATTTTATTAAAGAATTCACAACATTTTATTAGATTTTAACAATTTCTATTCACCCAGTGTAAAAAAAAAAAGTTCACAATGAGACCATTCACATGCTTTGTCGAATTTATGAAATTTGGTTGTGTTTTAACAACTTGTTTACCCAATAAAAAAATTCACATAATGAGGTCATTAATAAGTTTTGTTGAGGAATTTAGAAATTTCATTAGGTTTTAACAAATTTTATTTAATAAGTAAAAGAGTCACACTATCATCATTCACAAGTTTTGTTTAAGAAATTGACCATATTACATTAGGTTTTAACAATTTTTTGTTTTCCATAAAAAAATTATAAGTTGTTACAATCGGATAGTGTGGCATTTTTAGCGAAAGTTATTAAAACATAATCAAATGTCTTGAATTCCTTAATAAAACCTATGAATGATCTGATAGTGCAACTTTTATACTTATTAAACGAAATTTATTAGAACCTAATGAAATGTTGTGATTCCTTACCAAATTTTATGAATGAATTGATAATGTAAATTTTTTTTTTTCCTGGGTAAACGAAATTTTTTAAAACCTAATGAAATGTTGTGAATATGCATGCGTACTTTTTTTTATGAATCGATTTATATACTGCAAAAATCCCTATTAAAAATCCTAAAAGATAAAAAGGTGTTTTGAATATTTATAATTTCGAGAGAGATGTTAGGTTTAAATTATCTTTACTTGAAATTACAAAGAATGACCAAATTACCTTTAAATGTATATATTTTTTAAAAAGTTGTTAAAACTTAATCAAATATCATGAATTCTTTAACAATTGTGAATGATATGATAATATAAACTTTTTTACTGAGTAAACGAAAAATTGTTAAAACGAACAAAGTGTTGTGCATTCCTTAATTAAACTTATGAAGGAGTTAGAATCAAAGTTAAAAGGTTAGCTTTTACCACTCCAGTCCTATTGATCAATTCTTTTTTACCAAAGTATTTGGTCCTATTTATAAGTTCATTTTCAGGTCAAGAATGAGATTATGACAATTTTCCTTATATTAATTTTACTTATGAACACATGAAGAGAGATATTTGATAATAAATTTTAAAGATAGAGAAAAAAAAGAGTTGAAAAATACATATACATAAATGAGGGTAAAGTTAGAAATTTATCTCGTAATCATTGAGTTAACTACATCCGATTAATATGTGAGATTTAATTAAAAAAGATTTATAAATAAGACCCGTATATATTTGCTTGTACAATATTTATTGACGACTATTGGTAGCCCAATGGCCACCAACGTGTTTTGCAAACCAAGTGGTGAGGATTCAAATCTCACCCTTAGTATTTTAGGAATATTTATTCCCCATGAAATATTCCCTCCCACTGGAATATTTCGATCGAGCTCCAACCACTTGCCACTAGAAACTCTAGGCCACCGATTCATATTGGACATCTAAGAGGAAGTGTTATCAATATTAATTATGTGAATTTTCATTGACTCATATCCTAGTCAAGATCTACTTGGCTACAATGAATAATTTCTTATATTTATTCTACTTCATTCCCAAGCCAACAAGACATGATCTCCAAGTTCAATAAGAGTGCTCTACAAGTTTCTTATTGATGGTGGTTTTCGGTGCAAAACTCATTAAGACCTATAAATAAAGGTCTTGTGTAAGCACGATAACACATATAAGTGAATAAGGTTTACTCTCATCTTTTTCTCTTATTTTATCTCATGCTTTTTCATCCCATATATCATTTATTTTCATAACATGTGTGTCTACACACACACACATATTATATATATATATATAATCAAAACATAACAAGTAATTACTGTGGGGTGACTTCTAGTTTTTTAAGGGTTAAATACCAATTTTGCTATGAAAGTATTTGCTAGGGAATATTCAGCACCCAAAAGTTTTTTTGGTATCATTTTTGCCTCAGCAGTTTAAAAACATATCAATCTTGTGAAAGTGGAGCAAATCACCAAGAGGTGGTGAATTAGGGATTTAAAAAATTCTTTTCAAAGTGCTTTGTTATTTGAGCGGAAAACAGAGCAGAATAGAGTAAGGTAAGAAGAAGCAAGACACAACATATTTATACTGGTTCGGTCTAACCTCTTAACCTACGTCCAATCCCCAGATACTTTGGGATTTCACTAACTCAAATGATTACACACTCTGTAACTTAGAGTAATTCTCTCACTAGAACTTACTCCCCTTACAAGTTGTAATCAAATAACCCAATCTCCAAGTCCCACGACTTGAGATTCTTACAATGAATGATTTCAATAAATGAACTCTCTCAAAGAGTTGATAATAATAAACAATGAAATACAAATGTACCAAAAGATACTTTACAGTAGAAAATTCAAAGAGTAGTTGGAAACTTGAATGATTTTCATTTTTTATAGATTGGTTGTTGAGAAGACTTGAATGCAACTCCTTATATATGAAGAGAGCATTAAATGACCATTGGATTGATCAATGTAGCCGTTGGGAACATTGATAAGGTGATTTGTAATACTTTGGTCTTCTTCTCTCTCTACTCTTCAGTTAATCTAGCTGTACAAAAGTTTATGGTTGACTTCCTAATCTGTTGGAAGAGCAGCTACTGAATAGGGAAAGGAATATTAATTCCTTTGCAATGTGTGTAGAATGATTGTCCAAAATGATGTAATCTTTATGGACTTTGCAATAAATGTGCTGACGTCAATTTTTACTTTTGTCTGAATCTTCATTTAATATTCTCTAAACCATCTGAAATTTACTGACAAACTGATTAAACATAGTTAGGAATAGTAATGAGTGATGATAAAAAGTATTAAGATCAAACATGAAGATTTCACAAATTCGTGCAATTTGAATTTCAAACTCTGCGATACAAACTCGGGTTTGTTCATTCAAATTGGAGTTTGTAACTTTGCTTTAGAAGGCCAAACTCGAGTTTCCAAATCCTAACTCGAGTTTCCTTTTTCCAGAGAAGAATGTTGCGATTTGAACTTTGGAACATATATTTGAATAGGAGCAAACTTGAGTCATTAAATGACTAACTCAAGTTTTGGACTCTCAAGATGAAAAATGAGTTTAAGTCCAAAAGCTCTAAACTAGAGTTTTTAAATCTTAACTGGAGTTTTCAAAATCACTGAAAAGAACAAAGCTCTCTGTTTGGCGCAAACTCGAGTCAACAAAACAAAACTTGAGTTTTCTTTAAAATTGAAAACTCTTTGCCAAATGAAAATTGGAGTTTTCTAAAACAAACTGGAGTTTCCTCAAAGTGAGTAAAACATGAAAACTCTCTGTCAAATACAAAAATACAAACTCGAGTTTTCTCAAAACTTTGCAAACCTTAGAAAACTCTTAGCCAAGTGCAAACAAACTGGAGTTTGCTCATGATGAAAAGCATTAAGGCTCTCGACCAAGCACAAACTCGAGTTTTGGAAAACTTAACTCAAGTTTGGTCAAGTTTACAAACACTTAACAAAACTCTTTGTTCAAGCACAAACTGGAGTTTTCATATCAAAACTAGAGTTTGCTTAAGTTCAAAATATTAGAAGCTCTCTGTGTGACCAAAACTCGAGTTTGCCCTCGCAAAATGGAGTTTTGTTTACTCTAGAAAATATTGAAGGTTATCTGTATGGCGCAAACTTGAGTTTGTAAAACTAAACTCGAGTTTGTCTTAATGTGAAAAACTTGGAGTGCTCTCTGTATCTCACAAACTCGAGTTTGCTATGCAAACTGGAGTTTACCTTAGTTCATAAAAATTGAGCTACTCTCTGTCAAGTCCAAACTCTTGTTTATCAACTAAAACTCGAGTTTGCCTTTGACGATAAGTTTTTCAACTTACCAAAGACAAACTTCATCTTGAGTTTACAATTGTCGGTTATCATCAAAACACATAGAGAACTAACATCTTGCACATCGTGAAGATGGAATATCACCTAAAAGGTGGGTGAATAGGTGATCTCAAAAACTTTTTGCGAGTCACACACAAGCGTAAGTAAAACAAAGACTGCGAAGAAAAATAGACACAAAGAACTTTATACTGGTTCGGTCTAACACTTTGACCTACGTCCAGTCCCCAAGCACACCTTGGGATTTCCACTAACTCTTCAAATGCGAATACAATTACACACTCTGTAACTTAGAATGATCCTTTCACACTCGGACTCACTCCCCCTTACAAGTTGTAATCGTACACCCACACTTAAGGTCTACAACCTTAAGATTTTCAAAACAATAATCAAATAAGTGTTTAGAAACTCCTCATGAGTAGATAAATGATAAAACTGAAGTACACAGAAATATCCGAAGATATTAAGCAAAGTTAATGAAACAATTGATCACAATAATGTAGAATTGAATGCGTAGAGTTTCGGTGGTTGGAGAATTCAATGCTTCCGTATTTATAGATGTTGTAATAAATGACCGTTGTCAAGCTTGAATTGAATCCATTGTGAATCTTGAATATAGCCGTTAGAGAGATGAAGCTTCAGTAGCCACATTCGCCGTTAATGATTTTGATCTTCTCAAACATTCTTCATTCCTTTTGTTTTGTCCGTTGAGAGATAGCATTTAATGCGCGAACAAAATATCAATAAATGCTTTACATTGATCAGAGAAATGGTTGTTGAGGATATCACTAGTTTTGGCAACCGTATTTAATGCTTCTTTCAGAACTTTTGTTTTTCACCAAAACAGTGATTGATAATCTGAAATATACTCAAAAAGATGATTAACATTTAGTCTAAATAGCTTGAGTGAGATAAGAGAAGAATTGAAGATAACATAGAGATTTTGAATTTGAAAAACTTCTCATTTGACTTAACAGAGGACGGTCATGCTCAAGTATGATTGTTAGTATGCTCGAGCAACCAAGGAGAAAATACACTGTAAGAATGGAATTTGATCCTATGCTCAAGCAACATAGAGCTACTGCTCGAGCACCCTACTCGAGCACTCAATTATACTTGGTCGGGCATGCCTAGAACAAGGCTTTTGAAAACATTAACCATCACTGATGCTCGAGCATCCCAGGGGCAATGCTCGGGCATCCTTAAAACCGAGAGCAAGAGTTTAAATACATGCTTGCTCAAGCAACATAATGTTCTTGCTTGAGCATTCTGCTCGGGCATGATATTATTCTGCTCAGGCACAAGGCAAACAGAGGCGATGACTAAGAGTCTTGACGCATTGCTCGAGCATTCCTTCTTCTCTGCTCGAGCATGGTGCTCGAGCATGACATAATCATGCTCGGGCACAAGTCATTCAGAGGCAAATCATGAAGAGTATACTAATATTGCTCGAGCATACTGTTTACCTTTGCTCGAGCATTACTTACATTCTGCTCTGGCATAGAGCTGGGAATCAGGGCCGGCCCGGCCCTATAGGGCTTGGGAGAACGAAAATGTCTGTTTTTCAAAGCCTGTCCCGATAGTACCAGGGTCAGTGCCGGCCATACAGGGCCTGGAAATTACTATTCCAAATTTTAACTATTTTTCTTCCGGTTTTTTCCAGAGAAATATAATTAGTAAATTGCAACCATTAAAGTTCTAATCTATCAAATAAATATTATCAACATTAATATCTAAACAATACAAATCATCCAACAAATAAACACATTCATTAATTCATAACAAAAAACAAACCATTGTCTACAATTGACTCACATAAAACATAAGAAGCATTAAACTAAACAAGATTAGATGACTCACATAAAATATAAGAAGCATACAACTATCATTGTCAATTGTCACCTTTGGAGTATAGTTATTATGTATTTATGTAGTTGTGCTTAAATGGACAAATAACTCTATAACATATAAAATACATAGATAAAGGCCAAGTAATTAATTATTTTAAAAAAAAAAATGCTACAGTGGAACGGGCCTAACGGGCCGGCCCGAAGCCCTGCAGGGCCGGCCCTACAAGGCCAAATTCAAAATTCTGACTGATTTTTTAAGCCCGAGCCCTACAGGGCTAGGGCTTAAATGGGCCGGCCCGACGGGCTCGGCCCGATTTCTCAGCTCTACTCGGGCATGACTTGTGTTTTGTGATCTTTGCTATTAGTCAGGTGATGTGATGAGTACTAATTATGCCATGTTTTCCCTATATTTTATGATTAAATTGTATGGTGAATATGAGTTTAACTGCAGTCAATCTAAAGCAAAAAGACATTAATTCATGATATAGTGAAATGAAGGATAAAAACCACTTACATCCTAAACATGTGCTAAGAAAGAACAAGTTATGAGGTTTTATGAGAAAGTCGCATAACATAGCTGATGTCATGCTATAGCATTAGGACAGCTTTACTGAAGTTCAATACAATGCATCCCTAAAGCTATAGCAGAGTAAATGACGCAGTGCTATGCGGCATGTGTCCTGATCTTTTGTCAAGGTTGTTTTAGAAAATATATTGTAGGGCGAGAATAACGATTAAATTGCTGACGTATTGAAATAGGAGATGCGAAGGATCGAAACTAAAGGTTTGAAGAATCCCGCAGTATCAGCAAAATCAATCTAACGAGATTGGAAAAGAAGATATGATTGGACCTCAACAGATTAGGAAAGGCCCAGATCATTGAACGTACGCTGCTAGTAAGATCAGACTATTTAAGGGAACAACAGCCAACCCTAAAGGGAGTCGAGTTGTTGAGAGTCAAAGACCAATCCTATACGGTCAAACTCGAAAGAAGAGTGAGAGAAGTTGCAAAGCATGAGGACTCCAAGAGAACCCAGCATCCTTCCTTGCAATAAGACGAAGTGAAGAAGACATGGAGTGGTGATGTGACAGGGCTTTTTCCACGCTGCCGAAACCTCCATCAAGCTTTCTGTTTCTTATTTTAATCCTTTATCATGGGCTATTCTATAGTACTCTGTTTTTTGATTCCCTCGTCAGTCATGAACTAATTTCCTAAGGCTGAACGAGGATGATTTTCTAAGTATAGAATGAACCCGAGTTGCTAGTTCTTAATTTAATATATTCGATTCTTAGATCGGTGATCTAATTTCTTGTCGATTAGCGAGAGCTAAGGGCTAGATCAGTGGCCGTGGCTTACCGAGAAGGAGTCGGGGTTAGACATCTGAGAAGCAGTGATTGCTAGGCGGGTTGGTGCAAGGCTTGACCTATTATTGTAGACTTTAGGAATGGGTCTACCGCTCATGACTATACACCTTGTTTTGTATTGATAATCCAACTAGAAAAATCGCCATAGACATATGGGAGAAATACAAAATAGGATTGTATGTATCGGACGCGAGATCTTCGGTAGATTAGCGTGGTGTGGTTATCTGAATAACTTTGCTTAGGGTGTTCATGCTGTAGCAATTGTGAGAGCATGCGATGAATGCTATAGCATTGTGTATAGACAGTGGGGGAATGATATGCTTAGAAAGGATTCCGAGTTCGGTCTATCTTCTTACGATATCTTCTTATGACTACGATCATTTAGTTATTTTCCTATTTATTAGTATAGCTATCAAATCTCCCAAACCAATCAAAGTTATTTTCTTTTTAACACAACTCATTCTGCAACTTGGTGTCATCATTTGGTATCCAGTCTCTGTGTGACGATACTCTATTTACTCTTTATTACTTGTTCGACTAGTTCACTTGCCATCAAGGAAATCGACCAACATGAAGCTCGAGCACGCTCGCTTAGTTTGCTCGAGTAGCCTTTCTGAAGCACTCAAACAGATCATCAATCGAGTATGGTCGGGCATGAAATAACTCTTGCTCGAGCAACCCACAAATTAGGCATAAATTACTTAATTCAATAACTTATGAATTTGTAATCATCAAAACACCGAGACCTAACACATCGGTTGATCTTGACCGTTGAATTGTTGCTCTTCTTTGTAAACTTCGAGCAAATTTGCTCCTAAAAAAACTTAGGGGCGTATTTTCTCCTTTATGTAAACTTCCGGGAAAAATGATACCAAAAAGCTTTCGGTGCTTGAATGCTCCCTAGCCAATACTTCGGGCAAAAATGGTATTTAATCCAGCTTTTTAATGATAGTAATAAATAACTTGATAATTATGTATGACTCGATTCATTTCACACGATCCACATGACATGTGAAAAATGTATAGTTAATTAAGAAATTACATATAAATATTGCTGCTAGTTATATATATTATTTCATATTTCAGATTTACTTTTGATAATTTAAATAAATACCATATCCTGATTATTTTATTGAAAAATGAAACCTATAAGCCTATAACTATTATTTATATACTCAGGCAAGAAAAATAGAAAATAATTCATCGTATATGATTCAAATTTAAAGGAAGTTATAAAGTCATAATAATTTAAAGCTCAAATAGATTATTTGCACCATAACTTTATTATAGCATTGTGTCTGCGTAATTTCTTTTTTATTTTTTCTTTTTTTAAAAAGGTATGTTGATTGATTTTAACCTTCGTATGGAATTTAAAACAACCATTACACTAACACCAAAAAAACAACCATTACACCCAAAAAAATTGAAATACAAGACTAATAAAAAAAAATATCAGAACAACTTTAAAAATTTAAAATTAACTACTAAAATTTGATAATAAATAAATATTTAAAGGTGAGTAAAAGTTAAATTAATAATTCAATGCAATTTGATCCATAATTTATAAAAATAAGGAATACTATTGCTTAAATTATCAAAATGACAATGGATACAAAAAGCAAAACCTTTACTCATTTACTCTTTTTGTTTTGTAATTGGGAAAAAGTTGTGGGAAAGATAGGAAAGTTTTGAGATATAAAGTATAAACCCTCCACTAACTAATCCGTAACAACTAATACCCGTAAAAGGGAAAAGGCCAAACGAAAAATAATTAAATAATAGAATACTTTATATCTTCCACCTTCAACAATATGCTTCATGTTTGAGCCAAAAAAAAAAAAAAAAACAATATGCTTCATGAATCATGATACTTATGTCCGCTATTTTTACGGTAGAAAAAAAGTATTAAGTGGTTTTTTAAATAATTGCATTACCCTAATTCTAAAAATTCTATACAACTCCTAAAATATTGATATTTATAATAAAGGATTCTTTTTTTTCCCCCTATGGAATAGATTAACCTTCTACTTGTACATAGATTGTTTTCCCCGAAAATTAAGTTATCTAGAATAAGAATAAAAGTATTCTCATCATAATTTTAAAAATAAAAACAAAGAAATCAAGTCCAATATAAACAGGTCCAATCTTTATATTTCGTAACATGAGACACAGAAAAATAAAGGCATAACTTATGTAAAATGTTAATTTTTTTGTAATAGAAAATAAATTGAAATATATCTTTCTCTAATATTATGTATAACAATTTCGAAAGAGTTAATTATAAATTTTGAAATAATATTGTTAAAAATCAAAATTAATATAATTTGAAAAATACATATAATATAGAGGAAGAGTAGTTAAGCGCTTAATTAAAATATTTCTGTCCAATCAAATTAAAACAAGCGAGTTTAACAAATTAATGATATTTATAGGGTTAAATATCATTTTTGCCATGGAAGTATTGGCTAGGGAGCATTTAGCACCCGAAAGTTTTTTTTGGTATCATTTTTGCTCCCGAAGTTTATTAAAATGAGCAAAAATGCCTCAAAAGTTTTTTTAGGAGCAAATTTTCCCTTGAAGTTTACAAAGATGAGCAACAATTCAACAGTCAAGATCAACATTTGGGCAAGATTGCTATGTTTTTAAACTTCCGAGACAAAAATGATACTAGAAAAACTTTCGGTCTTGAATGCTCCATAGCCAATACTTCCATGGCAAAATTAGTATTTAGCCCATATTTATAACATACATTTGTTATAGAATAAGACCATATAAAAAATTCACATGTACTTTTTTATAAATAAAAGTCGCGGGTTTTGATTTAATTAAAAATAATATATGAAATTAAAGCATATAAGTTTATCTTATAATTGTAGTATATTCTAAAGTTCAAGTCACTACAATGATTATCCGAAAGAAAACTGTAATAGTTTCCACAGGGGGAAAAAACTGTAATGCTAACTATACTAATATGCAATGAATTAAGAAGCCAGTGGCACCCATTCACTTCTAGGTGTTTGTCTTCGCTTTGAAACATAAATAAGAATTAGAATGTCTGAAGTTCTTAAAAATAATGTTACAATGTTTGACCAGTCACCCTTGAAAGTATTTCTTTTACTAATTCAAGATTATCTATTTTAGTTTTCCTCTACAATAAAAAATAATAATAAACCCTCAATTATAATTATTAGTTGAATTTTCGTGCACATTAAAATTAAAGAATACGAGTTATATAATATAATTTTAATTTCTATTGATAATAAATTAAATTAAACTAGTGTATATTATTGATAAAATTTATCAAATCTTTTATAAAAAATATTATCAAATCACGTGTTCTCTCGGTTCTTAAATATAGTACCCAATTTTAAAGTCCTTCTCCCTCTCTCCAATACATTATCCAAAAATTCGAGTAGAATGTTTTATAAAAAAAGTTCATGTGTGTGTGTCTATATTTAATGATTTTTTCAATATCTAGTAAATAATTTCACTATCATAAATCATTTAATTGCACGTAGATTTTGAGTAAAAAAAGGAAAAAGATATTTAAACACCATTAATTTTCTCAGTTTCCATGATATTGAAAATTGGACATTATATTTAGGGATAGAGAGGAAGTATTATTCAACCTATTTATTGAAATAATCCATAGATACAAATAAAAGAGGGTAAAATTTGTTTAATGTGTGCAGCTCTTCTCCAAGAAGTATAATTCAACTCAGTCTTGATTGTGATGCTAATTCAACACGGCGCGCAAGTAAGTTTCATGATGTTGTACTGCACAAAACAAGGGTATCTTAGTAATTTTGGTCCAAATAATTAGGTATGGGCATTACTATGATCATTTGATGAAATCCATCTGAAGATATATGAATGGATGTCTATATCAACAAATCAAATGTTGATTCATTTTAAAAAGTAAAATGTCCTTCTCATTTTAAATACGTTAAAAGGTGCTTATGCTATGATTTTTTTTAATTATAATAATTATTATTTTTACTTGGATTGCAACTAACCACTTAATTATATTTTTGTCGTTCAACTTCGATTCCATTTTTGTCCTCAAATTTTTCTTTTTTCACAAATCTTTAATTTCAAATTTTTCAAACCGATTTAAATGGTTCATGTTAACTATTACTGAACGCCAAACGAGCTTATGTCGAACTCATGGCTTTATGATGATTGATCAACATGTCAAACTTGCAAGTTAATTTAGTGTCTATTTGGGTTAGCAGTAGAAATTGATTTTCTAACATGATTTACGGTATACGAGAAAAGTATGTGAAATGAGTTTTGTCTCGACTTGTGTGAACATGTTTTTTGAACACCAACTCGGCATTGACACTTACTTAAAAATCAATGACGTAATAATTAAATAAAAATTTAATTATATACATAAATAATATTATATCAATAATGTCTTGTAAAATGCATGCGCTAGGCCCGAATTATCCAACAGACAGAGCTGCGACAATCTTAGACCCCTTCACTGGGGTCCGTATATCCCATTGCCCCCTTAGAAGGCGTGCAGGTCGAGTTGAGCACTTCGGACGTGTTAGGGGTATGGTGACAGCGCTCGGCCTAACATGGTCTATGACAAGAGCGTCGCCTCTGAGGCCGAAACCTCTCTAGCAAGGACCTCTGGCTTGAGAATGGTGACAGAGCAAATGATCTAGGCAATGGCTTAGGAGATCCGTTCGGATGTGAACAGATAGCTACACGACTAGGTTGGAAGATGGTAGCCTCAGAATAGGCATAGTTGGGATTTCATTACAAGGACATAAACTCAGATGTTTCCTGGTGAGGAGGTTCCATCGCCCCAGGCTCGTCCTATGTTCACCGTCAACTCGGTCCCTCTACCTCCTCATGCCGTTGATGACGATGGTGGTGTTACCTCTTGTCACCGCATTGATCTTACCCTACTGAGAGAGGACGTGATGATCAGGCTCCAGATAGTTAGTTAGGTTTTATTTTTATTTTAAGACATACCTTGTTATTTAAAATTTTTGTTATATTTCATTTATGATATAAGTGACATTTAATAATATATAGTAAATGTTTTTTCATACTTGTACTAATATTATTATGTAATGTTAATTATATTATATAAAAATTGTTATCGAAAGTTGATAGTAAGTCGTAAAATATTTTTAACTTTATTATTTCTTTAGTACCTTCAAATTTCTCAAATTAAATTCAACATAATAAATAAAGAATTTGAACGTTTTGTAGCGATTTCACTTCTATAACTACTACAACAATGTAAACATTTGAAATTCAAAATATTTGATTTCACAACTTTGTAGCGGTTTTAAAACTCAAACCGCTATAAAATTTGAAATCTGACTTTTAAGTTTACTATCTAATAACAGTCACACGTTTGTAGTGGTTACACTTGGATCTTCTGGCTCTTGTAACTGCTACAAAACTAAAAAATTTGAAATTTGAACTGGCCTTCGTTTTTGTAGCGATTGATGTAGTAGTTTTTTTTATCACCTACAGAGTTTATAGTAGTTATGGTGGCAGTTTTAAAACTGCTACAAGATGTACAAATTTGCATTTAAGCATCTAAACACATGTAATTAAGAGAACTAAACATTCTCTCTTTACCTAGCTTCTCTCCTAACTTTGTTCAATACATATGGATAAGTCATGGATCAAGTTGCCACGCAATTCTCCAGCATATTTGGTTGGATTGAGCACTTTCTTAGATTTCGCATTCTCTTACGCTAGCTATAATGGGAAGATCGTGCGTTCATGTTGTCGATGCAAATTTAATAAGTGGCATACACGAGAAATTGTTAGGAAACATTTGCTTGTGAAGCCTTTCCCAGAAGAAGTTGATGATATTCTTCCTCAAAGTTCACAAGTAGGAGTTCAAGTAGATCAAGATGATCCTGTTAATGATGTTGTTTGTGATGTGTTTGGTTTTCAAGACAATAACTTCACCGTAGAAGTTTAGGGTACAGACCGGTTTTCTTGAGGAATGATGTAGCTCCTGAATTTTTTAGCCTAATGGATGAGGCAGATCGTCCGTTGTATCAAGGTTATCAAAAATACTCCAAATTATCTTTCTTGATCAAATTGTATCATATCAAATGCTTTTGTGGGATCACTGATAAGGTAATGTTGATGTTGCTATAATTACTACAAGATGCATTCCCTGACGTGCACATTCCCATAACCTTCTACGAAGCCAAGAAGATTAATAAAAGATTAGGTTTGAACTACAAAAAAAATTGATGCCAGGCCATAACAGCTATATGCTTTATTGGGGAAATGATTAGGAGTGGGAATAGGCCAGACCCCCTATCAAGAAGCCTGCAGCCTGACCTGTTTAGGGCCTGTTATGGCCTGACCTAATTGTTAAAAAGGCTAAGCTAAGGTGTATTTAAAGGCCTAAATGTGTAAATAGGCTAGGCCTTTTTTATTAAGGTCTGGCCTGTTTACATATTAAATAAATATAATTATATTTAATAATATAAATAACACGATATTTAATAAGCTCAAAGTGCATAAAGCCTACTTATGGCCTTTAAGGCACAAATATGAGGCCTTTTTTAAAGGTTGACATTGTAAATAGGCTTTTAAAAAGGTTTTAGGCTCGACCATGCCTTATGAAGGCTCAAGATTGAGCCTAAAAAAAGCATGTATTTCGTCTCAGGCTTTTTACCCTCATTACAAGCTCAAGCCTATTTAGCCAACTGTTTAGCCAAAGCATGGCCTATTTCCATGCCTAGAGATGATGGTCGTAGGGAGACTTGTAAGCAATGTCACACTTCAAGGTTTAGGACAGTTCAGAAGGCATAAGAATCAACCAACAAAGATTATTAGGTACTTTCCTTTAAAACCTCACTTATAATGATTGTTTATGTCGTCTAAGATAGCTGATCATATGAGGTGACATGAAGTTGGCAAGAACGCAGATGGTAAACTAAGACATCAATGGGAGTGACGGTGGGAGAGAGGACGGAGGACAGAGGAGCTACGGTGGAAAGGGAGGGATGAAGGAGTAGCGAAGGTAGGAACGGGAAGGAGGACGGAGGTTCGATGGTGGAAGAGGAGGGAGTACGAAGGCTTACCAATAAGAGAGGAGGGAGCACAAATGAGCTACTTGTTGAGACGGAGGGATGACAAAGCACCAACGATGGGAAAGGAGGGAAGATGGAGGTCCGACGGTGGTAAGGGAAGATGTCTCACCACTATTTGATAAACGAGGGAGGAGGATGTACGGAGCATATATGACACTTTAGGTGTCCCAATTAAACCCTAAAGTGGACTTTAATAGTTCTTGGTTTTAAGTTTTGATTATAACAACTACTTGCTAAGAATGTGGACTTAATGATTCAAACAACTCAAGCTTATAATCATAACTCAAGTTATATATAGTTATTGAAATCAACTTGAATCAGAAAGTTAGTTTTAAAGACAATTCTAGTTTTAGTTTAAAAACTCGAGTTTTCATTTCAAAAGCACAAAGGTGTTTCATCGTTCTACTCATTCTAGATCAAACAAAGGTAACGCTCGATTTTTGATGATAAAGTCGAGTTCCAAGGAAACACTTGAGTTCCCTTAATAAAACTCGAGTACTAAGGTAATACTTCAACCCCTCTCTGATCTTCAGTATACTCAAGGAAGTACTTTGACACACTTGAAGTTTCATTTTATGAAACTCGAGTTTGATTAAATGAAACTCGAGTTCTGGTGGACTGATAATTTAATATTTCATACATTTATTTTTATCTCTTGATTAATAATTTAGGACTCTTTAGTTAATAAATAATGACTTTTATACTTATTTGGGCTTTGGGCCTTTGATTATGTTTTAGCCATTTTTAATAATAAAATTCTAGTTTTACATTGCTTCACTATTTTTACCATAACTCTTGAACTAGACATCGGATTTGCCTCATTTTTATTTCATATTTCAGATGATTCAGAGAGATACAATTGTTATGAAGACATGAAGGGAAAATTCAGACAAGAGGGCGGTCGATTTTGGAGCCGAAGTCAGATGTATATTTATGGATTTTATTTGAGCTCGAATTTTATAATTAAAGCCCACTTTTATTTTATTTCCATTTTGGGCTGAACCATTGGAGCCCATTTCCATTTTAGGTTAACTTTAAGTCGATAGTGGCTACAACACTATCTCATTCACGTTTTTATTATTTTTGTGGATTGAAATAGAAGTTTTGAAATTCTCTCAAATGTTCTTCGCATTCTTCGTCTATTCTTCATTTTTTCCAGTCATGCTCGGCTAAACTTCTGTGATTAACAATCAGACCATTTTTTCCAGTCATTTTTTCCAGTCATGCTCGGCTAAACTTCTGTGATAAACTTCTGTCATTTTTTCCATTTTTACTATTTATGTTTCGTTGTTACTATACAATCGACCCGCTCTGGTCGTTGGGAAAACAAACCATGTTCCCTATTACTACAAATATTTTTTTGAATCTGGTTATTTTGAGAGACACGGCAAATCTCTTTCATGGACCTTAATTTTTCACTGAACTTATCTCATAAGAACTCTTCTACCAAAACTTTCAAAATGCCAAAACTCGACACTAGTGCAAAAAAGGGGTTTTAATATCGCCTCATTTAGACCATAGTATCGACACCCCGATCTTAAAGATATGACCGATGGTAGTTTTGTAAATATAAAGAACTTATTGGACTTGATCATTTTTTCATAGGTCTTAAATATATTATTCAGACCGGTTTATAAAACATCCGGTCTTAAAAATGTTATTAAAAAATTGAAATATCAATTAATTTATAGAGGAATCTCATACAACCGGACTTATATTTTATGCGGTCCAAAATAATAACGAAAAATTTAAATATAAATGTCTAAAATTTTTAAGACCGCATATATTTAATAGCCCGGTCTTAAAAGTTATTCATTTAAGACCGGACTTCAAATGTGGCCGGTACCAAATATAGAAGAAAATTAAAAAAAAAGTTTAATTAATTTTAAGACCGAAGTTTTATGAGGACCGGTCTTAAATGTTACATTTTAAGACCGTCTTTTTTTATGTCTCGTACCAAATATACTTAAAATTCATGAAAATAAAGGTATTTCTAATCTTTTTGGTATTTGTTGTAAACAATGAAGAAAGGTTTGAATTGAAAAGGGATTATATGATGATGAAATGAGTTTTGGTAGCAAAGTTGGTGGCTTTCCTAGCTTAAAAGAAAATAATTTAGGAGTTAATTTTTCATCAAGTTAAATTGAAAACCCCAAGCAATCACATTGAGTCGAATCTACCTAATTAATGACTAATTGTAGGATCACATTCATAGTCATCTCTTAGATAAATTATTAAAAACCACCTGATGCATGTTCAATCATTTTAATGCACTTGTTTCCTTTTAAATGAGAGCACAAACACGACACTCAATATGAATTAATTCAACTACACACTATAATAATCACATAGAATGCATAATCTCATTAAAACATAAGCAAATATGTTCAATACAAAATCCAAGTGCATCAACAACAAAATTCAACACAAATGTTAACTAATAAGAACAAATGAATACTCATCCAAGTCTCACAAATATATACCAATATAGAAATAATTCAAACAAATCACAATACATATAATGAGGTAATAAAAAAACTAATAAACTCCCCCCTTTATAACATATTGAAGCTCTAACCAATTCCTCTACCACCAAAATCAATGAAAATTACCCACTCATGAGCTTAAAAATATTCACAGTTTTTTCAAAAATGCTCGCCTGAAAATTCAAGATCTCACCGGAACATGGAATTTCTTCGCCGCCCAAACCGGAATTAGCTAGCCGAAACTTCATGAACTCACTTTGGAATTTGCAAAGATCACTAGAAATAACAGAAAGCTCACCAAAAATAACAGGTTCTCTATGCTCTGGCTCCCTTTGGTATGCAACAACCTTCTCTAGTTCTAGTCTTTGGGAAAGAAGCTCGCCGGTATACTCAGAGCATCATCAGAAAGTACACATAGCTCTGAAAATAAAGAAGATGGTGGATCGAAGGTCTCTTTCCCTGGTGTTGTGAGAACCCAGATTGAAGGGTCAGAGGGGTGTCTGTGTGTGGCTATAACATTCACGGCGCCCTCCAGGGGCGGACTCGGGAATATAATTAAGGGGCGAAAATTATACAATAGAATTCAGATGTTCAAAAAACTATTTAAACCCCGTAAAAATTTTAGGAGTTTCATTTTAGTCCCTCTACGAAAATTTTAGGAGGGGACTAAAGTAAAAATATTGAAATTTTGATGAGGCTCAAATGTAATTTCTTAAAATTTTAGGTTCCATTCCGTGATTTTAAGGGCGAGGCTACCCCTAGCCCCCTCTAGTTCTACCTTTGGCTCTCCCTCAATTTCCAACTCTCAGCTCGAGACTCTGTGATCTTGCTGCTTCTTTCCTTCTATGAGGATTAGGTTGTTCTTCACAGCTTCTCTGATACTGAGAGCTACCAAAAATGGTGGTGCAGTGGGTAAGTAGACAGTGGAAGGGAGCAGGCCGAAGGTAGGGGTAGGTGATGGTGGAGAGAATGAAGGTTAGTAGGTCTAATGGCTGCCCCCGGTGTCCGCGGGGCTAAAAACTCTCTCCCATGTATCTTCGTCTAGCTAGAAGAAGAAGGTCCTCGTCAAAACCTATTTTGACCAAGGACCTATCCAAAACTTTTAAAAGTTCTCGAGGAAAGACCGAAGTGTACATTATTGAAACATTTGTAGGGTATAATTGTAGTTTCCAAAACGTATGGGTCATTTCTGTAATTTTCTTCGGTCCCTTTTCATCATTTACTGGTAATTTCCATAAATGCTAGGGAACCTTTGTGTAATTTTTCCCAGTCATCAAAATATTAATTCTAACCCTTCAAAATCTCCAATTTTCTTCTTAAACACCTACTACCTCCGATCTTAATTATAGGACATAATTTATAACGCAATTTTTACTATAAACTATGTTAGACACATTTGTCACCCAAGAGGGGGATGAATTGGGTGTCTGATAAAAACTTTATATAACTTTGAAAATATTTTCGCAACTTACTGAAAGTAATTTGTATGACAGTAATGATTTATAAAGCAATAAACAGTTATTAAAAGCTGTAATCAATACAATGAGTTTCCCACTCAAGATCACCCGATCTTGAGTAACTCTCAGATAAAATGATAAGATGATTACAATGAATCTTCTCTCTCATAAATAAATGAATAAACACTGAAGTACAATACAAATCATTTCACTCTCTATAGAATTTTATTTGATCATTGAGATAATTAGAGAGTAAGTTATATGAATATCAGAGTATTGGCATTTTAAAGATATAAGCTCGTGTCTCAGACCGCTTCTATCTTGAAAGCTTCTCTTTTTATAGTTAATGAAGAGTATTCGACCATTTAAGCAATGCTTCCCATTTAGCATATGACCATTGGAAGAAATAGATATAGTCGTTGAAGTGAACGTTACTCAGGTTCCTCGAATTCATCCGTTGATCGCCGTTATTCTCCGTTGACATCTTCTTTCAATTTGTCCGTTGAGACTCAGTGAGAATATTCAATGGAAATGGCCAGAACACTTTATGGATTCTCAGAGGATTATTTTGCCAAAATGGTGTTTCATTCTGCTTTGCATTTAATGCTCTGACACATAATTGCTTTATTGCAATTTGGTGTTAATACATATAATAATCTTCTGAAACTCATTAGCAAACTTATTAAACATAGTTAGGAATAATAATGAGTGAACCATATTTAGAGATTTAACAAGATTAGAGTCAATGGTTTACAATCGAGAAGAATTGGCTCGAGTCACTACCTTATAAAGAAGCTTTTGGAGTTTGAAGAAAACACAATAGACTTGAGTCAAATGGAGCTAGCTCAAGTTTAGCCTTAAACTTGAGTCACCCAACTTTGCCTCGAGTCAAAATATCCTTCTCAAATTGTTTAACTCTCGGCCTTGCCATGACCAAAGTTTCACATTCCCTGGCTCGAGTCAAATGCCTTTCTCGAAAGTCCCTTGATCCCTGACTTGGCTAGGCTCAAGTTTGGATTTGCTTTGGATCGAGTTGAGAAGTTCATTCCAAATTTGTTAAACCACTTATGCCTTTTTTTAGGTCTTCTTTCCAATGAAGAAAATTCAGCTCCAAACTCTTTTATTATGCCCGTTATCATCAGATGAATGTAGGTTGTTTTTAACTAGAGTTTTTGCAACATCCTGAACTAACTATCAATTTTAAAACATCATATATCATTCAATTGATCTTTATTTTTCATGATCTTGATGTTTTTGAAAACATATTTGAGTCTAGTTTCAAATGGAACCGGTTTCGGCTCAATTGGATTTGTAGTTTGGGAGATACACCCAAAACATTGAAGCTTGGTCAAGCTGTGTGGTGTGAATTTCAGTTCCCACTTCTACAATTCATAGCTCCTTCATCTGAACTCCTTTGAGCTTGAATGTTATATCAAAATGACGCATTGGGAGTCTAGTTATGAATGCCACTGGTTTCACCTCAATCTGATCTCTGGTTTGGGAGATATCATCGAATTACCAGAAATCGCCCAAGCTGAACGTGAAACAGAGCAGAATAAAGGTGCTGAAAAGCACTATTGGCTTGAGCCAATAGTGGCTGGCTCGAGTTTTGAGTCAAACTCGAGTTTAAAGTCCCTGGGTCAAGTTTGGACTTCTGGATCTGGAGTTTTGACTTCCTGGCTCAAGTTTTGACTTCGTGGAGCTTGATTTTGCTTGTTTTAACTCCGATTTGAGCCATTCCAACTTATATTTAATCGTGGAGACTTCTAGAATCAATTTAAGAATTTGTATAATGATTTTCTCATTCCATTTAACAAGTTCTTCTTTTTTTTCTTTTTTCCTTGATCATTTTTCACAATTCAACTCTTTCTTTCTTCTCTTCTCTTGATCATTCTTCATAAATGAACCCCACATCTTTGATTCTACATTAAATATAAGAATTAATCTATGTAGGATATAAATATATTATACAATCTTTTTGTTCATAATAATGGTATCTATATAAGACATCATCAAAATCAATCATATCCAACAAACGATGTCTTATATTTAGGGCCGAATGAGTATAATGCAAGATTAAGAACAAATAACATTAAAAGTCCAAGAAATCATTTGTATGGATATTTAAAAAATTATGACCATTTTACTTTAATTATACTTAATTCAATAAAAATGTCCCTAACTCAACTTAATGCATTAAAATTTTCAAATTAATAATAAAAAATCATATAAAAATATTGTTCAATCAATTACCAACCATACAATACTCCCTCATGCCTTTAATATAAAATATATTTGAGAGGTTGATTTTGATCATAAATATAAGACATAATTTTCAAATTTTCAATCGTCTTCTAATTTATTTTTATTAATGCTCCCACAATGTAACATCTCAATTTTTTTAATGGTTATTAAGTGTTTTTAGGATGTGATTTATTAAGTAACATGAGGTTTCTAAAATTGTTTTTGTTTATATTCTAAAAGATAAATGAATATAAATATAAATATATATATATAAAGATGTGGGGCCCACACACGTCATATACCACCCCATCTTCTTTCGAACCGGTTCTTGTGCTTGTCTTTTGACGAACATAGAGAGCTCGTTCGTAGGATGAGCTCCGGACCGTCCCGTATTTGATCTAGACAGTCCATATCTTTTTTTTTTTTTTTACTCTTTTTTTTTTTATAAAAAATAATTTTAATGGGTAGAGAACCTAAAATAAAGTTAATCTCTAAACTAACATTTTTTAAAAAAAATGATTTTTTTATATAAAAAAAAAAAACAAGAAAAAAAAGATTTGAGTGATCCAAATCTAGATCTGGATGGCTGGACGAGCTTGGAAACTAATTCCATCTTCTTCCGCCTCCTTAGTCCTCTTACATTTATAAAAAAAAGTATTACTATATTATAAAAGTATTACTCTCTCTATATATATATATATATACACATATATATATAACTTTAGATGTTGAGAAAGGGGGGCAATAATACACCCTAATCACTTCTCCTTCCCTTCTCTATTTAAACGCACCACAGAAGGTGCAATTCAGCAAGAGCGAAAGTGTGATCGTGAGCGAGAAGAGAGAGAAAGGGAGAGTCAAAGTGAGAATAATTGGTGTAGATTGAAGTTAAATTATTTGGTGTTGGCAAATTAGAAACATTCAAGTATTAATAAAAATTATCTTAGAATAGAAGTGACTTGGTTATTCTTATATATACCCTTCAACTATATGTATATATGTATTAAATTGTTTTAGGATTTGTTATGCCTATGAAAGGCTTGATTTGAAATTGAATATTTAACTAAAATTATATTGAAAAGATTGAACATTTTTAGAGCTCTTGATATCACCTTTCCTTTGACCAGGTTAAAGGTCAACATAAGAGATAGTGACACCTTCTTAATTATGCTCATAAAAGAGGAGGCCATAGTCCAATCATGAGGAGCTAGGGATCTTAGTTGGGTAACACCTCATGATTTGGTAATGTTGTAATCCAGTTGAATGGATAAATCATTTGTTAGCTATGGCTCCCGACAACGGCTATAAGGGGAGTCGGTGGTAATAAGGATGGTCTGTACATCAATATTTGTTTAGCATGTTATATTTGTTATTTATGATTAACTCTTGTTAACGATATTTGAAAAATGAATTATGATGTTCAATCATTTTGAAATCCTTTTTGGTAACCAAATCGAGAACTAGTTTGTGAAAGGTTTTATATAAAAGACAATATAAATAAATTATTGAAAGTTGAACTTGATTCTTGAACTGTATATTCTCTATCTTAGTTTGTATGTATATTTCTGAATAACCAATGGTTACTGAGATCCTTAGATCTTATGGTTGCAATATTCATATATTTTTTTTAGGTGATTATTCTAGTAGGGAGTAAGGGAAAACATATATGGAGTGAGTCTTGAAGGCTCTTTTATACTCTTAAATTTCATGTTATGTTATTTTTATTTGTCATGACCACAAGATTTTTGCATTTTATTTTGTAATTTTGAAGATTTTTTTGACAATAATATGGGTTTTATTTTGGTATGGAAAATTTTGATATAACTATTTTACTTCTGGTGCTACGTCATTAAAAACTGGGATGCCGTATTGAGTGTTGGATTATTTCTTTCCTATATTTGATAATTCTCTTATAAGATTTGACTTCATGTCCCAGTGAACCATTGGGTTAAATAATATTATTGAGTAGTTTAATTGTATATTTTGACGAAGAGGGACCCAAACAAAACCCAAGAGAAAGAGGGAAAATAATGAAGAAGAAGCTAGGGCTTGGAAGCTCACTTTGGAAGCAAAAGAGTAACTTGATGGTGTGTGAGAATGACGAAGGAGCTCACTTGTGGAAAACTATTTATTGAAGACATAACATAGCACAAATAAACTTAATTGCACAATATTTAATCATGCTCGGTAGATCTTTATTCAAAAGCTAAAACATCCCTTCAATTCAACACAAGTACAATAGGAGAGGAACACATTAAGCATTAAGATGATACATGACATTACATAGTGATATACGGAGTAATATTATTTTTGGTTTTGATCTCCAACTCTTGTGACCCTATGGAATGGAACTAGAAACATGTGATCTTGACACCACAAGCTCATTGCATACTTGCTCCATGGATAGGCGACTATAAGGATTTTCATATAAGCAAGTAAAAGCTATTCTTACAATCAGCATTACCTTCTCAACTACCAAACCTTGAGGATAAGGTAGTCTCTGGTCGAGCACTTCATTCAAATCAAAATCATGAGTAACTATTGTTGGTGCATCAATAGAGGACATTATAAGATCTCTTGGATGCTTTCCCATAATTATTTCCAATGCCAACACTCCAAAGCTATAAACGTCACATTTCTCGGTCACTTCCGTTGTATACGCAAGTTCTGTAACAAAATCAAAATGATTATCATGGAAAAAAAAATTGTTAGTGATAAAGTTTTAATTGCCAAATAAGCAAACACATGAAATATACCACCTACATAAATAAAGAAAAATAACTTTATAAAAATTAAAATATCCTTAACCTGGAGCAGCATAGCCAAAGGTACCAGCAAATAAGGTCCAATTGTTAGAATCTGGATACAAAAGCTTGGCCATCCCGAAGTCAGAGATGTGAGCCTCATAATCCAAGTCTAAAATAACATTTTTGCTTGATATGTCACGATGAACTATCGGAGGTGAGCATCCATGATGAAGATAGTAGGAAGCATTAGCCACACCTTCAATAATTTTGATTCTCTTATTCCAATCCAATGCAATTGCTTGTGTCTCATCATTTAGTATCTTATCTAAGCTTCCCCTTCCAAGAATTCATAAACCAAAAAGGAGAACTTTGAATGCCAGCAAAACCCGTATAGCTTGATGATATTGCGATGCCTAGTTTCTGTCAAGGCCCAAATCTCACTCATAAATGCTTTTTGATGACATTGATCCCTATTTGGTAGAAAATGAAGCTTCTTCACAGCTACAACTTGACCTGTGGATAATTCAGCTTTGTAAACACTTCCAAATCCTCCAACTCCAATGAGATATTTTTCGTCAAACTCCTCTGTGGCTTCAACAATGTTTTCATATACTAATTTCCCATCGTAACTCCATACAGCAAACAAATTTTGGGTTCGCCCTTCTCTCACTTGACTTTTTGCTTGACTTGCTTTGCGATGACAAACAATAAATGAAATTCCCATCAAAACTATTGCTAGCAAAACAAATCCCAAACCAAGAGATAGAGCATAGATTACCCATTTATTTCTCTCATGATGCCTTGGACCGTAACTTCTTGTGGAGCAAATTGGTAGGCCAGATACGTTTCCACATAAACCTTTGTTGTCTTTCAATGTCTCCATTGAAGCATTACAAAAGGCAAAAATATTTGGAAGCGAACCTTCTAATTTATTGTGTGAGATGTCAATCATAGTCAAGCTTTTCAAATCATCAAAAAATGAGGGAAATGTACCAAAGAAATTATTATGCGAGAGGTTCAATATTTCCAAACGTTGTAGCCCTTGAAGCATTGTTGGAATTCCACCAGAAAAGGAATTTGCACTAAGATCTAGGTATGCAAGATTATGCAATTGGCCAAAACTATATGGAAGGCTGAAGAACTTATTTCCGCTTAAGCTCAAATTCCATAATGTGATCAACCCTCCAAATTGTTCTGGAATCGAGCCACTAAAATTATTGTTAGCTAGACTCAACTTATCAAGGTTCTTCATTAATCCTATCTCAGCAGGAATGTTGCCTGAAAGTTCATTGTTGCTCAGCATAAGTTCACTCATTAATGACAAGTGACTCAATTCCTTCGGAATATTTCCTATCAAGTGATTTGATGATAAATCAACTCCCTGTAACTTTGTTGCCTCACTTAGTTCCAGTGGTATGCCTCCCGATAAGTTATTATTAGAGATCTTCAGGCTTATAAGTGTATGGCATTGCCCCGACGTAGGTGACAAGTGACCATAAAATGCATTGTTACTTAAATCAATGTAGTTCAAGTTTGGATATACACCAAAAGCTTCAGCTATATTGCCTATCAATTGATTGTTTTCAAGCCTAACTCTAAATAGGGTAGAGCAATTCTTCAAACTTTTAGGAATTGGACCAGTGAATTGATTGTTTTCTGTAGTGAAGTTAGTAAGTAATCCTCCAAGACAAACGTTTTGAGGTAAATGACCTTCGAAATTATTTTAAAATATCCAAGGATTCCAATTTTGTAAGGTTATTAATTTCGATGGAAGATTGCCACTAAGTTTGTTTTCATACAAATGTAGTTTGGAGAGCTTTGTTAATTTTCCAACACTTGAAGGAATAGGTCCACAAAGATTGTTTCTACCAAAACTTAGCTGGTAGAGCTCAGTCAAGTTTCCAATGCTTATAGGAATATATCCAAAAAGATTGTTTTGATACAAATTTAAGTAGATGAGCTCGATCAAGTTTCCAATACTAGAAGGAATACATCCGAAAGGTTGTTTGCACTCAAATCTAATTCGGAGAGCTTTGTCAATTGTCCAATGCTAGAAAGAATCAATCCAGAAAGATTGTTTGAATACAAATATAGGTGAAAGAGCTCAGTTAAGTTTCCAATGCTTGAAGGAATAGATCCAGAAAGGTTGTTTGTACACAAATATAATGCAGAGCTTTGTCAATCTTCCAATACTTGAAGGAATGGGTCCACAAAGATTGTTTCCATCCAAAAATAGTTGGGAGAGCTCGAGTCAAGTTTGCAATGCTTGAAGGAATAGATCCAAAAAGTTGGTTTATACCCAAATCTAATATGGAGAGCTTTGTCAAGGTTCCAATGCTTGAAGGAATGGGTCCACAAATATTGTTTTGAAACAAAATTAGTTGGGAAAGCTGAGTCAAGTTGCCAATACTTATTGGAATGCCACCAGATAACTCGTTATAAGAAAAATTTATAAAACTAAGTTTGGAGAGTTCATCAATATGGGGAGGGATAATCCCATGAAATGAGTTATTTTGCATATCTATAAATTGGAGATTGGGAAAAGATGAGAAGTTGAGACTATCAAGCGTACCTCTTAATCCAAGATCTCCAAGAGATATATGGGAAATGGAGTTGAACTCATTGCATCCAATTCCAACCCAATTGCAAGGATGACTGTTATTATCTCTCCATGTTGATAATAGAGTTTGGCTTTGGTTGTCAAGGCTGGCCTTCCACTTTAGCAAAGTGTTTGCTTCACTATTTGGTGAAGTAATGAAAGAGGAAACATGAGATGGGAACAAGATTAAATAGCCAAATAACAGTACCCACCAAAATGTACACTTCTTGGAAAATTTAGGTTTTATGAAGAGAAACTCCATGGCCATGAAGGATATCTTAAACAAATTGAGAATGATGTAGTACCCAATGGATGTTAGGAGATTTATATATAAGCAGATGTAAGGAGTATAGTATAACGCTAAATTGCTAAATTGCTGTTTTATAAGATCTTTAGAAAATTAAATTATTTATTACTTTTAATATAAGAAATAATTTAGGAGTTAATTTTGGTCTTAAATATAAAACATAGCTTCACATTTGTAAATTTTATTCCTTATTTACCCATTGATGCTCCATCAACAACAATCTAAGAAAATAAGGAAAGAGGGAATTAAGGGAAATGAATCAGGTGTACTTAAAAATAGATATCATATTAATTAATTTAACTAATTCCTTAATCTAATTAAATTATATAAATATATCTTATGTTAAAGAGCCAAACAGTATGATCGAAGAAGCTCCTGTTTTGAAAAAAAAAAAAAAGATGAGAAATTAGACCATAGGCCAATGGGTAACGTGATAATTAAATAAAAATATTATTATAGAATCATCAAATTTTTGTTCACGCGTGCCTGCTTCTCCTTCCTCACACGTGACAATTATCTTTTTCTTTTTCTTTTTTCCTATTTCTACTTTATCACAGAAGACTCGGTTCGATTAATACACTGGTATAGATGCAACGACCCAAATAGCTCCACTTATTAATTTCAGAGCACGTTAGATTCATCTTGAACACTAGCTCACCGCTAAAAAAACGAAAAGCGCAAAACAAGACCACATAAGATAAATTCAACAAACAAATAACGCCAAGGAAGAGGAAGTACAAACTCATAAAACTGGAATCTGAGGGGGAAAGAAGAAGAGTCCGTAAGCTACCTACCACAAGAGACACCAAAACAAAACGATCTGCTTAGAACTGCCCAAGAATTCAGCAATGTATGAGAAGTAAAGGTAGTTGTGCGTGCCTCCGTTTTCTGACCATACCGATAAAGGCCCGAGAGTTTTGAGGAATCTCCTCTTTGACTAAAAACGCTAAAAAATGAATTGGACCAGACAAAGTGGGAAACTTTTGAAGGCTGTTGAATTTCATGCCGGAATTGTCAATATTTAAAGGTGGGTTTCTAGAATCCTGAAAGAGTCTCGCTCAAGTAGGCTGGCTTCCCTTTTCTCATTGCCTGCCATGCGACGAGTCTGACGCAATTGTTGCTGTTTCATTTATTGAAATCCATTTAATTATTGTATGATGCCGTTAGGAGTATAATTTAATATTAACATGTCGATAATTACGCGTGTGGAATACCCACTAAACTATTTCTAAAGCTTTGGTTTTTCCTCGGCTATGAAGGAACGGATTTCAGAAGCAGACGTATAAAGAAGGGCAACGAGTGAGAGGAAGAGAGAGAAAAAGTTTGAAAGAAGGTGTGAGGAAAAAGAAGCAGGCGCGCAAGATAAAGTAGAAATAGAGAAGGGGAAAAAATAGATAATTGTAGGGCCCACAAACAAAAAGTAACAGATCTTAAGGGGATTAACGGAAATGACATTTTTATTTGGAAAAGTTTATGTGTATTTTTGTACCCAAAAAATATATATGGTGTTGGACGCTCCTAAAAGTAAAGCACATATATATTTTTGCACATTTACCCATTCTTTTTTGTTTTTAACTTTTTATCATCTTTCTTTCCTTCTTTCACAGTAGCTGCCTCTTATTTTTAAACATTAAATAGCCAATTAAGCACTTGTTTGAAATAGCAAGGAGGATTATGTTCATGTCGATTTAAGTAAATAAAAAAGTTTTAGATTCCAAACATAATTCTAAACTGTAAATGGAGCTATATACCCAAGAGGGGGGGTGAATTGGGTATTTTAAAAACTTTTAGAAATATGCCCCTGTTTTTAAGTAATGAAACCAGAGATAGACGGAGGAGGAAGGGAAGGAAAGCTTGCACAAGAAATTATCCCGGTTCGTCTTATCTTTGACCTACATCCAGGTCCCAAGCCACACTTGGGATTTTCAATCCACTATACTCACAAACCGATTACACACTACGTACTCAAGAGTAGTTCTTCTCTCTAGAACTCACTCCCCTTACAAGTTGTAATCAATACACCCAACCACCAAGTCCCCGACTTGTGGTTATCTCAATCAATAAATGATTTACAGATATAACTCTCTTACGGAGAAAGGTGAGATAAAATGAACAACTGAAGTGCAAGTATCGATTGATACAATACAAGTGAAAGCTGAACACAATAAATGACACTTAGTAAATTTTCGCTCTCCCGGGTGTATCGGCTTGAGAAGAAGTTAATGAACTCTATTTATAGGTAGAGAACATTAAATGACCGTTGAATGATGAATCCAACCGTTGTAGGTGATTAGCATTAAGTCCGGTCATCTTCTCTCTCTAAGCTCCAACTAATCCGATGCGATATGGTCGATGTGGAACTCGAGGATTTGCCCGTTGGAGAAGAATTTGCTTGATGAAGAAAGTGTTTTTGAACGTTGAGAGTTCGTGCTCGATGGATTAACCAAAGGATGTTAATTTGCGAGGTGCAATAAATGCTCGACCACTTTATGCTTTTTCCCTTGATCTTCATTAATTTTCATCTGTGCTAACGAAATCCACTAAATAAACTTGTTAAACATATCTGGGATCATAAGTGAATGATTCATGAAAGCATTTGGAACAAACAAGAGTGATTCAAGAATTCGTATAATTCAAAACGTAGTTTTTGCGTTGCATACTTTGCGGTTTGTTCTTGTAAACTCGAGTATGTCACTTTGTTCACAAGTGACCAAACTGCGATATCCAATTGGATACTCGAGTTTCCACTTTTCGAGGCAAGCCATCGTGTCTTGTATTTGAAGGACAAGACCTATACTCGAGTTTGCCTATGCAAACTGCGATATGGGTTTAACTTGAAAAATCCATTTGCTCTCACGGAAGTCCAATACTCGAGTTTAGCAACGCAACCTAGGTATTGACCATTCAATACTCGAGTTTGCCAATGCAAGCGCGATATTGATTTATCTTGAAAAATCCTTTTCTCTGGAAGGTCAATACTCGAGTTTGGTTTTGGAAACCGCAGTTTTGACTTTGTTTGAAAAAACTTGTTTTGCTTACGGAAGTCAATACTCGAGTTTGCCAAGCAAACTGCGATTGGCTGTCCAATACTCGAGTTTGCAAATGCAAACCGGTATTGACTAAGTTGGAAAAATCCTTTGATTCTCAAGAAGTTCGATACTCGAGTTTACCCATGCAACCGCAAGATTGACCATTCAATACTCGAGTTTTGCCTATGCAAACTGCAAAGTATCGACTTTGGTTGAAAACTTGGTTTCTTTACGTATGGCCTATACTCGAGTTTACCAAGCAACCGCAGATTGGCATCCAATACTCGAGTTTGCAAAGGCAAACTGCAGTATGGACTTTGGCTGAAAACTTGGTTCCTTTACGTATGCCCTATACTCGAGTTTACCAAGCAAACTGCGGTATTGGGCATCCAATACTCGAGTTTGCAAAGGCAAGCTAGTATTGGCTGTCCATACTCGAGTTTGCAAAGGCAAACTGCGCAGTTTGCAACTTTCGAGTGTTTTTAAAACAACTTTGCAAACTTCAAAACATGTTTTACATTTGTTGTTAATCATCAAAACATATTGAGAACTAACATTCTCCCCTTTTTGATGATGACAACACTTGTAAATTATTTTGCAAAGAATTTGAAAGATGTAGTTTGTTTTGAGATGAAGTTTTCAAAGTTCAAGGTTTGAGTTATCGAAAAACCATCTAATTTGGCATTTCAACATTTGAGGTTCGAGAGAATAGCAGGCGAAGTGGAATTCAAAAACGTAAACAAGTTGAACTATACTCAATTAAGCAAACAATGAACAATATCAGACAAGATAGATACTCTGATAACTGCTGATACTACTGATATCATTCTGATAATGGCAAAGTACAAATGATAAAAACAAAACATCTAGAACAACAAACTACCTAGAACCTATAGACCCTATACATCTACATCTTTCTCTCCTTCTCCCCCTTTGTCTTCATCAACATACTCGGGATCAAGGATAACAAAAGGAGGGGTCCAGAGGACCATGGCCGGTGGATGGATCGAAGGTAGGGTCATGATAAGGAGAAGGTGTGGGGAATTTCTCGATGAAGACGGGGTAGATGGAGATGAAGAAGGGCGGTCGAGGAGAATCTCTGTGGAAGGAGTGATAGGAGATGATGGGATAACGGGGGTAGGAGTGGAAGTGGAGGGCCGGGGAAGAGGTGTGAGGTGGACTAGGAAATGAGAAGGGAGGTGAGGAAGGTGGGGATATGTGTGTCTACGGTGGCTGGGTCTCGGGTATAGGAGAGGATGAGGATGGACCCGGTCGTGAAACCAAATGTGGAGGACGAAGAAGCACCAAGACCAAAATGGTCAATCGGACGATCAATCTTATTAGGGCTTCCCCAACAAGCTCATATGTCATGGATAACCGGAGTCTAGATCAATCCCCGATCAAAAATCTCGCTCCGCCCAGGTCGTGGCATCCTTCACTTCTCCAAGTCGGCTTCACATCCATGAGACCCATTTTGAACTCGGCTCGCGGCATGTCCAACTCGGCTTTCATAATCGATGCCTATGAGATGAGAGGGCAGCATCGATCATCTCTCTCAACCGTTCTTCGAGGTCCAATGATGGAGGAGGATGCGGCCGAGCCTCGTGCGCATAAGACGTGATCCACGGGCTTGTGACCTCGGAGGAGCCCTTGATCGGCTGATCCTTCCGGCCGAATGAGATCTTCATAAAGTTCAACTCGAGTCTTGCCGAAGGATGGGATGAACTTCATCATTTCCGCTCGTGGCCCCACATACCATATCTTGTAGTAGAACATAATGAGGGACACCGGTGAGGCAAAGGGCATGTATGATCCCTTTCGGATGTAAACTTGAAGGCGCGATTTCTTTGAAGATCCATTGCCCAATGTTGAGAGGATTCTTGGATGAAGGCCGTGAAGAAACGATAATCCTTCCTGAGCAAAGTGAGTATAGCTCCCTCCTTTACGCACAAAATTCCGAGTGTAGATGTACCATATCACTCTAAGGTGCGGTGGCATGTCGAGGGCTTGATTGACGGATGAGCAAGGCGATCATTCCCACGTCTGGGTGCGCATTAGGTCCTATACACCTCAAGATTGGTGTATTGTGGTGTGGACGCCGGTGGAGGATGAGCAACCTTTAGGATCTTGTTGATAATAGCGGCGGACAAGGTGAATTGGACTCCCCGACACACGTGGTGATTCTCTCCTCACCCGTATAGCCCGAGTCCAATAGATTGTTGGTTGTCATATTGAAATAGAACATCTTGACCAACTCCCCGGTAGTAAGCGGCTTCGATGGAGATGAATGGATGATAGGCCCCAAACCAAGGTGAGAGATCCACATTGCATTCGCGATAAAGTTGCTCCAAGTCAACCGAGACAACCGCACGTGCTTTCACGAGATGAATCTTTTGGTCCTTGAACTTGGCATTGAGACCGGAGGAAGAGGGAACCTAGGGTGACTTTGAATCCGGAGGCGAGTCTTGTGAAGCTTAATCTCCTCACGCATTGTCGATAAATGGGAGGCTCCTTCGTGCTCATCTTCTTGGTCTCATAATCGTCATTTAAGAGCCGTAACCTCGACAAGTGGAGGAGAGCGAGAAGTGGGTGGCATTCTTGGACCTTGTCTTTCGGTGAACGACGGTTCTTTTCCTTTTGCTTTGCTCGACTCAGCCGCCCTCTCTCCTTTTGTGGTCATTCGCGGGATCCTTTGAAGACGAATCCCCTCTCTTGGGATTCGAGGATGGATTATCCTTAATCACAATACCCACTCGGGGATTCTTGTATCAATGCCTCTCTCGCAACTTCTGTGATCGATTTGCTCCTTGGAGCTCGTGGAGGAATCGGTCGAGAGGATTGAGAGACTTCTTTAGACATTTGAGTGCTTAGGGTTTTCGGAAGGAGTGAAGATAAGAAGAATTAGATGAAATTTGGTGAGGATTTGAAGGGGTTGATGAGGGATTGTGACGGATTGAAGGAGAAGAAGAGAGAAAGTTGAAACTCTGGGTTTCTTTGGAGTGAAGACGCGAGTTTGGAAGAACACCACTTTGTCATATATATATAAATGACATGCTCCTTACTCGAAGTTTATCTATTTCTTACTTGAGTCTAGCAAACATGCCACTAACAAACTCGAGTACAAATGGAAGTTTAGGAAACGTAAACTAACAAACTCGAAAGTACAAATGGAAGTTTAGGAAAACGTAACTTACAAACTCGAAAGTACAAATGGAAGTATGCCACATCGTTGATTTAAAATAGTGCGTTGGAATTCCATGACATATGAAGTTTAGCTTTCCTCGAAGTTTAGCAAACTTTCATTTACATACTGCGCAAAGGTGAAAGTATACTAACCTGGACTTCAAAAATGTGAATTTTTGAACCCAATGCCGATGAACATACTTG